>JAIPMN010005055.1:0-21974 GCA_020650975.1 Apostichopus californicus
CGGGTCATTTCGTACTTTTTGGTGAAATTTGGCTCTTCCTGCAGGTTGTCATGGTGAAATCGTGCATTTCTTAGGGGTGTCCGAAATTGTCAGTGTTCCGAAATTAGCGGTACTGACTATACTATTATTAGGATACATCAAAGAAACAGTCTTACCCATTGAAATGTTAGGAATTCTCATTAACCATTTGTGTATTTGCCTAATTTTACTGTAGGCCTATACTTTGCATGCCATGTATCACATTAAAAGTAATGGAATTAATATTATGTAATCTGCTCATAATTTAATGCAACAACATTTAGCCTAGATACATATAGAATACAAGCAATAGAGCACAGACCATTAACTGTGTTCATCTGATTGCTTGTCGTCCCATCATAGCTTAACTACAGATAGTTCCTTAAGCCTAGGAAGATGTTCTAAAAGTAGAGAAAAATTACCTGTTAGAGTTCTTTGCCTTGTCAAGTCATTTGTTGTGAGTCTACTACTAGTATTCTAGAAAAGTTACCTGTACTAATACTCCGTCTTGTAGATTTGCATTAGTACCAGGAGGAATTTTAAGTAGTAGCAGTATCAAAAAAATTGTAAGTTGTGCAACACTGTTATGCAACAATGACACTAATGGAGATTTTTACCTCTGATATTGCTGCTGCCAGCAACCCTTGGCTATTACAGCATGGCAAACAGTATGCCTTTACCATTGATGTCTCTCAGTTTGTTTTGTGTCTGCCAACCAGATGACACAGAAACCGACACTATTCGTAGGTAGACAAATCCGCCTAGCAGAGAATAATTAAGTCTACAGTTTTTGTGAAGCAGTGTTGAAGGCTCTGAATTTTGTCTCTCATTGTCAACATTGGTTCATGTGGGAAAACACAGCTATTGTATCCTATACCTCTTTGGACATTTGTAGCAATGTGACCATTTTGCATCCCATTTTGAGATATACAATACTGGATCAATTATTCCCTGGCCTAGACCCAAACCCAATATGTGGTTCAAAACAAGGCAGGGAATCATTTAGTGTTCAAATTTTGTGTACACATGTGTATAGCAGTTTTGCATGTTGCTAACTGCTGTGTTTCCTGTATACAAAATATGCTATACTACTTTGCACTTGTATAGCAATTGGCCCATATTACATAGCATTTTATGATGCAGTAGTTCGTTGATTATTCCCTTCAAGGTTCTTCAATTGTCTTGAGGCATTAAAGGCATTGAAGACTCGCCCCAAACCGCGTGCGGCCATCTGAAAAAGTTAACTTTCCGTTGCTTGCAAGTGACGTTTTGTTCGTGTCGCTACAAAATGCAGACAGTACAGCAACGAAACGTGATACCTTGTTATCTTTAGCTGGACCTGAGATGTCCATCGCTGTATTGTTTGTACACTGTGATGTGGGTATTGCAGCTGTATGTACTGACTATACACTAGTGTCTAATTACCGACGGTAGCAAGCTGTGTGTGTGTATTTTCTGCGATCGATGGTAGTGTCTAACACTTCTGTTACACCTCATTCGAAACTAGGTCAGATTACCGGCATTAGACGTTTCTTTTTGCGCGAGTCTTCACACCCTTTAACGTTCAACCTGAAGATGTATTTCGAAGTGACCTGCACCTACATTGCTTGAGGCTTTGTAACATATTTTATCCATTCCTGTTACAGTGACACAGATCACTGAATAACTAGAACATATTTAACTTTAAATGATGTCATACCTCTCTTTGCAGAAAAAGGATGAGCAGATAACCGCACTCAAAACAGAAAATGCATTACTCCATTTAAGACTGGCACAGGTAAGACATGGTAACTTCATGAAAATTAGGAATTGCATAAATTAATCCATAAGACAATTTTTTGAAACCATTACGTACGACACCATGTATACCTTCCATGACAATGCCAAACTACATCGTTGAATGATTTATGGAGTTATAGTGTGGAGTAACTATTTCCTGTGAAGTCACACACACCCCTCATAACGAATTTGATGTTACTTCCATTTGCTAGCTTGAAGGGCAGGTTAAGGAAGAGAGAGTTCAGAAAGACATCAGCGAAGAAGAGCTGATTGCTGAGGTCAGGAGGAACCATAATGTGCAGCTGAGAGGAGCCACCATTGCAGGGGATGTTCAGGTATCGTTAATAGATCCATTCAATTGTAGTAATCGGAACACATAGAAACAAGTATGAAGCAACAATACTAATGTGAAAGAACAAAAGCAAGAGTAAACAATAGTAATTAGAGGAGAAACAGCAGCAGCAACAGAGAAAATGACCATCAATAAGAAGAAGCCTTGTACTCTAACAAGCAACATTTTCATTTTGAAGATTTTTGTGTGGTGCTCAGATGAGAGAAAAAAGAAAACACAAATGGATTGCTTGTTGGTGAAAAACCTACCTTACATAGCCAGCCGGACCTCCTAGATGCTAGATTTGGTTTCACCCGATGCCCCCACTTTTGTGACAAATTTTATAATTAAAATTAAATATTTAAAACCTGGTTGTATCGTAACAAGTTTGCAGCAATCTTTTTCTCAAAACTATATAAGTAATTAGCAAGTAAAAACGGTCGGTCCCTTGCTCCTTTTACGTTCCTCACATATCAGTGTGTGTTAAGTTTTTAATTAATTCTCTGCTACACTTCGCTTGTCAACACCCCACAGGATGTTAAAAGCAGTTTGTTTAATCTCCGAGAAGAGATTGCTAACATGCCGTGTTTGATGAGAGAGAATATGGAACCAGTCTTATATGCAGCCAAAGCTTTGGATGCGAAGTATTCAGTTAAAGACAGTACATTCAAAGGTAAAGGCAATCGATAAAATTAATTGCTTCTTACATCACAATCGTTCATAGTGTCATCACGTGACACTGTCATGTGTAACTATTTGAAGGGAGATTGCTACAAAGTTATGTTTCTCCAAGTGACTATGATAAAAACTAGATCTTAAACCTGCTCAACAGATTTATGCCATGCCTCTATATATCACTCCACCAAAATCCCCTTCCTGTCCGCCATATTCCCCATCACCCAGTTACACTCCGTTTAGTATATTTGGACCTAGTTTTCATCATTGGCTTACTCTTAATTCTGTCTCCATATCATGGTACAGCACTTTCCATAAAGTATAGCCTATTCACCATCAAGCATAAATGTTTGAAGTTTCTTGTATTTTTTATCAGAACATTCCTCTACATCCATCTTTCCCCATCACCACATTCCCCTACATCATCTTTTCCCTCTGTCGATCTCTCTTCCATGACCCTCGTCAAATAAAAGAGAAGTTCACTCCACAGACTGGAAGAATTTACACACATTTTTAATACTGTAGTCTAAGTTTCTGCCCTAACATTGACTACTTCCCTAGGCTACTGTTGGTGTAATTGTAACTTTACTTGTGTTTTCTCAAGACTGAAGCACTGATTGTGGTGAATGGTTTATGTTATACTGTTGTTTGTCAGTACCTCGACTGAGTACGAAAATGATGAATATAATGTTTAACTGCTGCGTTCTTGTGCATCATTAACCTGACTAGACACACAAAAGACAAAAACTGAACTAGGCTTTCTTTTTCGCTATTTCAGAACTAGAAGAAAGTTTACGGGAACATAAAGAACAACTTCTTGAAACACAACAAAGATTTCTGAGAGAAAAGCAGAGAAGAAAGGAATTGCACAACACTCTGGTGGTAAAGTTTGAATAAATTTATCTCCCCCCCCCTCACATGTCCCATGCCTATATGTGTTTGAGGTAATATAAGAAGTTGGTTTTAGCGTGACCAAGATGTATTTGTCTCACAGTTGGCTAATATTTATCACCTTAAAAGTGCATATTTGTCTTGTATTGAACAGCCTTAAAAGTTGGAATCAGGGTTTTTTTTCATGGATATGACGATGCCCTTCGAAATAATCTTTCAAACCTGAAGGTGTACAAATCATGAGATGTAATACACAATGTTAATGAGATAATCGAAACCAAGGAAAGGAAAGAATTTAACAGTTCCTACAATAGACTGCTTTCAATAGTTTGATTTGACTTTCAGCTTTATTTTAAAGCCAGGTTCCAAAATTAATCCATTTTAGACTGTTGACACAGGTATCAAGGTGTTTTGACGAAAATAATGATAGAGAGAAATGATTACACTCTGCAGCTGTGACTCATTTGTTGTTGAAACTTTTGATCAACAATTACATTTAGTCACATCTGATTGAACAATAAAAAACTTTCATGTCTAATATATTTTCTTATATTCAAATGACCGTCAAAGTTTAATAGTTTTGTAGTCCTAGGCGTGATCTGATCTTCAAAACAATACATTGGGATGATACTGCATGTTTTGTTTGCAGGAGCTGAGAGGAAATATCCGGGTTTATTGTCGAGCTCGGCCTGTGCTTGCGTTTGATGATATTCTACAACAGACTGAATCTGTTAGAAGGTGATTCTTGATATCATCCTGTAACAGGCTAATCCTTCCAATTGTAAATTTAATTCTCACCGATAGAATAATGAAAGATGTCCACCATCTCATGTCTTTCTTTAACTTACATCTATTGGTTTATGTTGTGGTAAAGTCGAACATTACAGTTAAATGCAAACACTTGTTTTTTGTAATGCCAGTGGCACCACCCAACTAAATAAAATGTTGTTGTAGGTTAACCTGTATTAATAATGTAGCAGAAGTAAACCAGTGTTGTGACGAACCGTTTCTCAAGTCACTAAATTTCAAACGAGATGTGACTGCCACAAGTCGTTGAAGTTTTCTCTATAGAATTAGAACTGTGACTCAAGACCATGACTCAAGTCAGGAAAAAAATACTCATAAATGAGCAACTGTTAAATGAACTCACTAGTTTCAACTCTGGAGATAATCTTTAGGCTCGGATGTTGTCTTTAACTATATATTTAAGGGTTCCTCTGGACCACATGTTACATTACAGTGCTGGAAAAGGTTTGAACCATTCGTAGATGTGACATATTTTATTTTCTCAATACATACCAATTAAAGAAATGACTATTTTGATTATGGTAACAGATTAAAGTTCATCAATTGGGAGATTTTTCCTGCAATGTAATTTCTTGTGTTTTCCACAGATCCAATATTCCTGTTGATGAAGTCGTGAACACATTGGATGATGTAAGTATAATGATGCAGTTGCTTCTTTGTAAGAAAGTAAAGATTAAAATTGTAGTGATTGAATTTCATTGGTTGATTAGACACAGATTATGATACATAACTTAACCATTTTGCTGATAACTTGTTTGCCCTGGTTGATAAACTTTGTAAACACTCGGCCAGTCAGCCAGTGTTGGATTGATATCTCCCCACTTGTTACTGAAGGGAAAAAAATGTAATCTTGGGCTCAATTTTTGTGCTTCTTTAAAACATCAAGTACACTTGATTGTGTGAGACATTAACCATATTTTTAGGGCAGCGTTCTTAATTTGAATGAATTTTCCAAAAAGTATTTTTCTATATTTATGCAGGAAACTATTTGCATCAAATGTGACCGACATGGAGGTACAACACAAAGCAAAACCTTTGAGTTTGACAGGTTAGTGGTGTGTTTTTGCTGAATTTTATTGGCAGTGCACGTAAGATTGTCAGCTCATTCCCTCTGTCAGCCTGACTTAGAGGTAATTTCTGACGTTCAAGTGAATCCAGTTTAAAGATATGAATCAGTTAATCAGAAACCCTGAACTTTTTCTAAGTTTTGTTAATTTTTATTATGGTTATTACGTAAGAGACATGAATTAGTTTGACGGTCATTGTTAACCATTTTGAACAATTTTACAAAAATTTATATCTTTATCATTACGAGTTCAACCTGGTTAGCCCTCGCTTGGTTTATACCCCAAAAAACAAGTGATTTTCCGGGTATCACATGATCTATGATGTAACCAAAGCTGTCTTCCTTATCTTAGCTAATTAAGCAGAAATAAATTTTCACAAAAGAGCTTGAGGAGTAAGATGAGACAGCTTTGGTTAGATCACATGATACCTGGAAAATCGCCATTTGTTCAAGGTAATAACGAAGCAGAGGCTAACCAGGTTGAACTTGTTATGTTGGCTAAGCTCGATGAGTGATGATTAACTACTTAATTTCTTGTATGTGACAGGGTTTTCGGCCAAACCGACCTCCAAGATGATGTCTTCTCCGATATCAAACCCCTTTTGACATCATTATTGGACGGGTAAGTGAATTATGGCAACATTGAAAGAAAATTAATGTTTGAATCACTGAACCTGATAAATAATTTGTTATATGGCATGTATAATATTGCTATAGTGTATTACTAGATACTGTTCACAGAAGTCAAGTCCATTCATGTTGCATTTTATCCCCTCTTAGCCCTCATCCATCACCATACCTCCCTGTACCTCCAACCTCCCTTTGTTTTGTTCTGTTCGACATGTTAAAGGTAATGAATATATCAGTAACAGAAAGCTACCAATCTTTGAGTAAATGCCCTCCCTATCACACTTGTATAGATGTCACACAGTTCATCAAAATATAGAGACTGCAAAATGTTCCTTAATTTGCTACTTTTTGTCTATCCCCTGAGTTGCCTGTTTACCAGTATGTTGAAGTTAGCATGTTCATATTCCACCCACCAGTATTCTCTCCTCTTTTAGGTATAATGTTTGTATGATGGCATATGGCCAGACAGGGAGTGGCAAGACATACACAATGCTTGGTCCTGAGTACACCCCATCAGGGACCTCACCAAACAAAGGATTGGAGGGAGGCATTGATGATGGTATCATACCCAGAGCTGGAAGAGAATTGTTCAGGTAATATTGATGGAGGGGGAAGGAGGGGAAAGAGAGGTTGGGAGGATTGTGCAGGAAGGAGAGGAGGGGGAAGGAGAGGAGGGGGAAGAGAGGTTGGGGGAAGAGATATTGGGCGAGGATTGATTGGGGGAGGATTGTGCATTGTAATATATCACAAAAGAGCTATGATGCCTTTCTTCTGTAAATTTGAATTTTATGCTCCATAATTGACATTTTGCATATTTCATTTAGGCTCATGAGAGAAAAATCAACATCTACGTACACTGTTGAGGTATCTGTGGTGGAGGTCTACAATAATGAGATTTGTGACCTCTTGACCTTTGACCCCGCTGGTATGAAGCATGATGTCTACACATCTGAGGATGGTTCCATGGAGGTCACCTCGGTGTCAACAAAGTAAGTTGAAGAACTTTATTTGGTAATAGCACAGGATGGTCTAATCTTGTGGTATTCCATAATGGACCTCCCCCTCCCCGAAATTTATCATTTACAATGCCACTGGGATATGTTTGCTAATGTGATGGTTGGCTTTGTTTCCTTGGCACAAACTTGTGTTTATCAAAGAAAATATTGGAATTTTTTCTTAAAATTTTGTACCCTCTCCAGATATGTATGTAAGGTAGGAAAAAGAAGACCTTTACAGATGTATTGTAAACCTAGTGTTGGGAATTTGGTCAGTATTTTCCAGTTTTCTTAAGTTTAAGGTTTAAGAGTCTGCTTGTGGAGATTAATCATCCTATGTGATATCTTTATTTTTTATCAATAACTGCAGATTAATTCATTCTGTTGAAGATTTAATTCACTTTGTACACCACGGTTTGACCCATCGACACGAAGACTCTACGTTAGTCCATGACCACTCGAGCCGGTCGCATTTAGTGGTCACCCTGACTGTCACGGGTATCCCAACTCCAACCAAAATGGGGACGAACAGGTCCGGTGAAGAAATAGTCAAAACAAAGCTACAGCTGGTAGACTTGGCTGGAAGTGAATGTGTCGGTGAGTGAAATCTAATGATTAATCTATAATATTAGTTTAATATTATTATAAATGGTTTACATTTATGATATTTTATCTCCTTTAGTTATTCATACTCTGTCAATAACTGACCGTTATCCCCGTCCAGGTGTTTCTGGTGTAAAGGGCACCGCTCTGAGGGAAGCTTCGTTCATCAATAGAAGTTTGTCTGCATTAGCAGATGTGCTCGGTGCCCTTGCCGAACAGCGCCCTTACATACCTTACAGGAACAGTCGGTTAACGCATCTGTTACAAGACTCTATAGGAGGAGATGCTAAGCTACTCGTCATATGTTGCGTCTCTCCTACACGTCGTTTCCTCTCAGAGACTCTTCAATGCCTCGGCTTTGGATCCAGGGCGAGGCAGGTACAACGTGGGCCAGTCAAAAGAAGGCCAGGTATTGGAGGAGGCCCACCAGTAGGTAAGTTTCCATATCTCCTTCTGTGAGTTTGAAAGGGTTCATATACTAACCCTTGTTCTTTTAAATCCTAGTGTACCTAGGTTTAAATTAAGTTTTTTTGGAACAGGCTTTTCTGTTCTATGATCATGTTGTAAGTTTCCTGTTATGAGAAAGTGGTATTCTGGCCTCTGCTAGATGGGCATATCAGTGTGTAAGACAGGTGAAACTAATTAGATTCTTTGCTTTTACAGGTGGAGGAGGGTCTCGTAGTCCTGTTGTGACAAGGACAAGGAGAAGTCATTCTCTAACATCAATTCACAGTAAGTAAACCTTTTCTAACCTATGTATGATTATTTTGGGTCATTCTGCAGGCTAGTCTATTTCGATTAATGAAATCTTTTCTTTCCACTCTATTGAAGGAGAGCACTCCCTAGAAGTCACCACACCAAACAGGTTGCTGTATTCTGAAGGAAACAGATTTGGTTACAGAGGAGCACCACCTTGAAACGAATAAATATGTAAGTAGGACAGTAACACATTCTTTTAACATCATTTCATGTTTCACCACAACTCTTTAAATTGTAAAATTGCAAATAATTCACACATTGGAATATAGAAAACGTATCAAATTCAAGGTGGTATTTATGTTCTGAATGTTGGAATGAACAAAACTTAGTTCTGCAAGTTATTGCTGTACTGGAAAACATTCTAACTTTAGATGCCCACGACTGGTACATCTTGACTAACACATTCCTTGTAAAATTGCAAATAATTCACATAGGAATATAGAAAACGTATCAAATTCAAGGTGGTATTTATGTTCTGAATATTGGACGGAACAAAACTTAGTTCTGCAATTTATTGCTGTACTGGAAAACTTTCTTTCTGTAGATGCCTCACGACTGGTACATCTTAACACATTCCTTCTCTATACCAGTCAGATATACCAGTCCTGAGGCAACTACAGTTAAAGCTTAGGAGATAGCACACATATTATTATTATTACCTTTGTTCTCAATAAAACATTCATCGACGTTACCATATTATAACTAACAAAATATCGTCCAGCGTGCCACCCAAAACCACAATTCCACACCTGTGCCTTTTTTTAAAATGGCCTAACTGTAGTTAGCCAAGCCTCAAAGGGCCCACTTTGATACAGACACTTTAACATATTATAACTAACAAAATATCGCCCATCATGCTACACCTGTGCTTCCTTTAAAATGGCCTAACTGTAGCAGCCAAACCCCTGAGGGCCCACTTTGATACAGACACTTTAACATATTATAACTAACAAAATATCGCCCATCGTGCTACACCTGTGCCTCTTTTAAAACGGCCTAACTGTAGCAGCCAAACCTCGAAGGGCCCACTTTGATACGGAGACACTTTCATGTCTGACGTCCATGAAAAATACTGGTTCACTCGGAGTGATACGGTTCTGGTAAACAGGACAGTAAAAGGTATCGTTGGTCTTGGTTTGTTCCCCTACAACCACCTTATCACTGTTGGTGGCACAGGTGATGTGTATGATGGGTAGAGGGGTGGGTCCTGATTTAGGGGGTGCATCCTGCAGCTCTCCTGTGGTTTTCTCCCATGTACAGCCCCAAAGGTAGACACCGTAGACAAACATCCCTTCAGATGGAGGATCCCTTACCTGAAAGAACAATTTATTATAGTGTAGATGGATTCAAGGGTGGATAATAAAGATCAATTTATTATAGTCTAGTTGGATTCAAGGGTGGATAATACAGATCAATTTGGTACCCAAATTTGCTTCATGGAAGTGAAGCACCTGCATAATGTAAATCCTTACTAAACCCAATTTTATCTTTAACATTACAGTGACTGAAAGATTCTTGAGTGCCTCAAGAAATGAGGTCATATGGAACCAGTCTGACCGATCGCTCGATCAAGGACGAGATGACTACTGCCAAGGATGCAAAGAAAAAGTAGTGAAATCTTACATGGTCTTTATCCCTGGATGTAATCTCTGTCTGGAACATGATAGGTTCCACCTGGTTGGTGGTAGCATTGCTGTTCTTGATGGCATCCTGCTTAAGGAGAGCCAGGAGACACCGTGGATG
The DNA here is from genome assembly GCA_020650975.1 of Apostichopus californicus. Taxonomy (NCBI): domain Eukaryota; kingdom Metazoa; phylum Echinodermata; class Holothuroidea; order Aspidochirotida; family Stichopodidae; genus Apostichopus; species Apostichopus californicus. Next base: position 10,298 of record JAIPMN010005055.1, read on the forward strand.
GAAGAAACCACCCAGCCAATAAGCAGGGAACTTCTCCCTTCCCTGAGGATTAAAGAAGTCAGCTGGTGATTATGACTGCTTTGATCTTTCTACACTCGCTCAAGATGATAATTGGTTACCCAGCCGACAGAGGTCTGTCAAACTGGTTGATTCTACAATGCTGGTTTACACAACATCCATCTCCATGAGAAATGAGGGGGAAGGGTAGCAGTAACATTTATCTACTGACATAATATCACTTGAGAAACCCCATCTGGAGATGTTAGATCTTAAAGGCTACAGTGATATTTTGCTAGCCAATTCAAAAGTGCCAAAGATCCTCTCTTCACATCAACAGTCTAAAGCTCCCACAGCCCAACTAGGAAGTGGGGAGGGGGGCTGTGTGACCTACCTGTATGATTATTCTTTCAAGCTGTTGGCATCTTGCAGATAGATCTGCCAGCCATTGTCCTAGGGCCCAGTTAGCAAGAGGAGCCGACTCTCCGCTGAGATGGAGCCAGCGTGAAGGAATACGATGGTGGAATATATCGTCCGCGATCCTCACCAATTTCTCTGACATCTGGTCCCCTAGCAACTCGGTAGGATTCTCTGTCAGGGATTTTAGTTTCTATCGATAGAAATAAGATAAATGATAAAGGTATACCGGCAAGTAAATAAGTGTTAGCCTTGTTGAGATATCTACATCTTTGAAAACATGTTTTAATGGGAAAGATGATTTGTTTTCAATGAAAGGAAGTCATTTTCACCTGTCACTGCAGAAAATTTACCTTTCGGTCCACTTTGACCACCAGAATAAGATCTCATTAATTACAAGATTTACTCATGTCTGATCAGAGTACACATTTGTTAAAAGGTCAAAGGTCACACACCTGTAGAGATGACTTGATCTCTGCCAAGAGTTTCAACATCAGGTCAATCTCTCGTAAGATAAACCTGTTGAAAGGAGTGTCTGCACCAGTCTTGCGGATACGTTCAACAACGTATTCCTGTAAGATGAATAGAGAAGAAGAATATGTTATAATCAATATTATAATAATATTTATGTATATTATAATATTATAAATCAAAAGTATATTGTGGAATGTACACTGCTTAAGATGTAAATCTACCTGTACAGATATATTTCTATGGGATACTTACACAAGCACAAGCAAATTAGCTTGGTAGGTTTAGAAGGGAACAAAACCAACTGGTCAAATTTGCAAATACTGGTCAACTGGTCAAATTTGCAAAAAACAAAAAGTGACAGTCGGGAGAAAATGTCAGGTATAAGGTTCTTACATTAATGCTGAACAAGATTTATGAACTGTTCCACAATCACGCTGTGATTAAGAACACAAGATATCTTGTAAAAATTAATCTGTGTACTATTGAGAACACAGGAAATAAAAATTAAAATGAATCCAAATAATTTCATATGTCCAATTTCTTGTTTTACTTACCCGGTTCCATCCTCTTGGAATTTTACCGATCAGTGAATGACAAACTTCCCATATTTCAATGTCCTTCCTGCTGTTGACGAGAGCTTGGCTCGCACTGGCATAAACACCCATTGATGCAAGAGCAGGAGTCAGTGTGTGGCCGGTGACTGATGCTACAGAAGGTCCTGGGGAAAGAAAAATTGACCAATTTTAACATCTGTTTTGCAAGGGTAATACAAGATCTCATCAACTGTAATACAGTTACTTTGTGTAGCACAAAATTAGTTATCAGCTTTTGCACAGTATCACTAGAGTTGTTGGGAATATCTGAATTTCAGAATTTGAATTTTTTGCTAACTTAATGTAGGCTTGTACAATATAAACTCAGTTGTTAACGACGGTTCCTTTCAATCATAAGGTCCTGGTTTGAGTCACTCCAAGATTAATGTATGTCATCCAGTTACAGAGTTGTTGACAATTAACAATTCATAATCAGGGACGTTAAATATGAATGTAAGAGACTTCGGTCAGCTTGCGGCTTTGATAAGCCAATGAGGCTTCTTCGCGAGTTCCTGCTTGCAGGAGGATCTAATATACATACATACATAAGCAAAATGCTCTAATAGACTAATGGGTCTACCATCCATGCAATGTGCCATCTAGGGTGTCCAGGGATCATTATGTCATCAGCCTGCCTTTCTGAAGTTTTCATTTTCCCCTTAAATGTATTATTAAAATTAGAAAACAATATTATTTATCCCAGTAATTGACCCAGGGACTGTATCCCCTCTCCCCACCCAAGTCAGGCCTGCGTGGTACATTATCTTTTATCTGTAATAAATAAAACTAGTTACCTATTTTTGGTGATAGAGGTATCGGTTGAAGGACATGACTCAAGGTATTTGAAGATGGCATAGCGTCCAGGACGGCGTTGACTCTGGTCATTACGTACTGATCAATACCAGTGACAGTCTGAAAGAAGGGCAGACGATAATAGGTTAAAACCTACCCAATGAATATGAACAAATTAATTCTATTAAATTTAACAATTACTCTTACACATTTGTTGTTGAATAGTCAGAAGACAGATAATTGTGCAACTTTTCTGACTTCTTTACATGTTTACATTCTTTACATGTTTAGATGTCAACTAAACTGTCTCAATGATAAAGAAGATTTGACCCCTCAAATGGACAGTTAGATTATTGAAAAGGGAATCGGTCATTAGGAACCTAGCTCTACTACAGTTCAATAATGGGCTAATTGCAGGAGCAATGGAGTTATAGGCTGCAGTAGACACAACAGTTGAATAGTCATTTAACGTTTTCTCAATACTTTCAGGGTCTGTGTGTAAGACTACAGAGTTAAAACTTATTTGTTCCAGTTTTTGCAACAAGATCTTACATCACAATTTAATTTCAACAGCAGTTCATTTAATTTGGCAATGGATTGTCCTTTTCCTCAGTGAAAAGTCACAAGTACATGACATGAAAATGCAGTTATCACCAAAAAGCTGTCATAAGTATGTCAATTTTTGGGGTGATATCGATTTGTGAATTGTGTGCAAAAGGTGCTAAAAAGCATAAGTTAACTTGTCCACACTGTTTAATGAAGCAATGTTATATGAGCGAGTTAAACCAACACGAAGAAATTACAACATCTTTTAAGTAAATAAAGGTCACATATTTTAGAAAGGAAAAAATAGGTTAGTTTTCACAATATCACAATCAACTGTTCAGAGCACTGTCACTTACTCATATTAAAGGCATTGAAGACTTGCCCCAAACCGCGCTCTGAAAAGTTAACTTTCCATTGCTTGCAAGTGAAGTTTTCTGCTTGTCGCTACAAAATGCAGACAGTAATGAAATGTGATACCTTGTTATCTTTAGCTGGACCTGAGATGTCCATCACTGTATCGTTTGTACTGTGCTGTGGGTATTGACCGCAGCTGTATGTACTGACTGTACACTAGTGTCTAATTACCGAAGGTCGTCAGCTGTGTGCGTATTTTCTGGGATCGATGGTGGTGTCTAACACTTCTGTTACACCTCATTCGAAACTAGGTCAGATTACCGGCATTAGACGTTTCTTTTTGCGTGGTTCTTCACACCCATTAATACCAACCCTTCTCAATGTTTGGGAATAATTTCAATCAACTAATTTAACCCTTCTACGTGTCTGAGAGTAATTTATATAGATTGAATAGATTGAAGCTTCAACCTTTTCTTAGAAAAACTAAACTTTTAGGCCAATTTCTGATGATCTTTGAACCTCTTATGATTAATTAACAATTATACACAGCACAACAGAAACAGTGTTAAAACACACAGAAGACATCAAGTGCAAAATAATTAACCACAATAAAAAGGAAAGTATCACTTTAAGAAAAGATTAAGGACAAAAGTGTAAAAAAGATAACAAATGTTTGGTCAAAGCACATCAAAACAGAGAATCGTCTTACCATGTAATGAAAGTCATCCTTATGAATCATAAAAAGAGATTCAAAACAAAAAAATAATGTTTTGATATTTATTGAAAATATAACAAATCATGTGGAAACTAAAATGTTCCATGTTCTGCAAGTGAAATAAAAGTTGGGCAAACAATTTTTGGATTACTGACATTGATCTTCAGCTCCATTTCTGATCCTTAATCTCTAACAAGGAGATCATCTCCTCTTGAAGAATGTATAAGTTAGTGTAATAATGTTGCCACAGAATTACCCTGATTTCAATCCCTGGTAAATGGCTGACACAATCCACATTACTTTGCCTTGGCTTACCCTTCCAAACTTCTGCCTTGAGAATAGCTTATGGAGCAAGCACTACCAAGCAGAAATTTGCCTCAAAGCAGGAAAATGAATAGGCCAATTCTAGTACTAAATGTAGGCCTTACAAAATATGCCTTTGGTAGCTAAATAGACTTCAGCTCCTTGCCAGAATATGAAATACAATGTGCTGCCTTACATGTAATTTGATAGGTCTTAGGCCTAAGTCTACTTCAATGTCCCAACAGGCATGCCCACTAGCAAGTAACTTAATATGACTAGACAAAGGTCCTACAACCACTATGATATTTCTGGTTGTAGTCAAACTATTAGTAGAAAGAAATATGTAACTTGCGCCATTTGCAGTAAAATTATTAGGATTCAGCTCTGCTTGGCAGTCTACAGTAACATCCTTCCAATAGCAGCATCATAAACCATGTGTTCCTCTTGCTCAACATATACAGAGAGTACAAATTTTCCACTCATGAATATTTAAGCTTCTTACTTGACCTATTGCGCTCATGAATATTCTAATGAATAAAATTAACATCAGAATAAATATTCATGAAATGTCAAAGAATTCAATACAGAATCAAGTGACTGGAAATCCATGACTTAAAATTATTATATAAATGCTTCACATCTCATTCAGTTTAATAAAAAATCAACATTTTATGTATTTATTGCAAATTTCCTCCAGTGGGATGGGGACTGCATACATGATCACAAGGGATTAAACAAGGCACTCATTAATGAAAGAGGATCCAATCTTCTTTTAATCCCCAATTTGACTCTCAGCAGGTTCTGGGATTGATGTGGGGTAAAAACCCTGTACTTTTGAATACTAGTCAGTTGTGCTCAAATAAAACACAGATGTTAAATAGACTGTATTATACAACACCTAATTATATTCCGGCCATTTGATTGGTCAATTGCTCGTCGATTGCATGCAAAATCCGCTCTATTGCACTCTATGAAATAGAACCATGGGTTATACTTTTTTGATAGCACTTTTTTCAATGATAAGAGAGCAGAGAAACCTGTCTGTTCAAAACAATCTGTTGCATGAGTGCATTTTACCCATCTTAATATCCAAATTTGAAGGTGTTGTATAAAACAAATAATGAATGGTTTCCATTCGTTCAATAGTGCAAATATTTCATTCGTTGAAAGGTGTAATTTGTTCCATTCAACTCGGCTGCGCCTCGTTGAATGGAACATTCCATCTTTCAACTCATGAAATATTTGCACTATTGCACTCATAACCATTCATTATTTGTATAATAAGTTATGCCTGTAGTTTAATAAGATGTACCATAAATATGTTATCATTATATAATACTATGATTAATTTACCTCCATGGTGGTATGCATACAGCAGGCTTCTGGAACTTCCATCATAAACAGAGGCAGCTGGTCCAAGGACTGGATCAACGTCGTCTGACGGATGTGGTTATTGAAGAATGCGGGAGGAGTCCGATACCTCACTATTAAAATAAATATTAAACTATTAAAATTAATATCAAGACACAATTTATTAAACTTCAGATTTAAGCTACTTGCCAGTTGTCTTGCCAAGTTTCTTGCTAGTTAAGGCAATCATACAAACTTAAATGTTATATCCAATAAAATATTACATAGAAACGTTAACATTACAATATTATATGGATCTTAAAATGACTAAGGGTTCAACAGTGTTTTACATCAAGGGTGTTTGACCACCAATAGGACTTCTCTTTTGAAAACTTGTAAAACCAAACCAATGAAATGGTCGTTCTGCATCTTTTACTGTAAATAAAGTTAATGCATTCTTTGAAAATGTATAATATTAATGACAAAATAGTTTTCACAGAAGCCAATTTTCTCCAATATTTAGTGTCATATTAAATATTCATATCTGCCTCATCCTTTATTTCCAGCTTTATTTTTAAATAATGTATTTGTCATAACAACACCCTTTCATGAATTAAGAAACTCAGGCTTGTTTGATTTCCTTTAATAAATACAATCTGATATTTGTATACATTTCAACGCCTTGTTTTAATGAAATGGACCCGAAAGGCTTATAGAGAAGGAGTGAACAGTCAAATGAATGACAGAAGACACCAGTAGCTGCGGTTGACTCAATTTATTCTTACAATAAAACAGCCTCCTTATAACGGCGACAAAAAACTCTTACACTACATCGAGAAATTTGGCTTGGTTTCCACCATAACTTTCGGCAGGTCTTTTCTACGTTAGACACGGTGATGGAAGCAACAAAGAAAAGCTTTGAAGGCCCAATCACCCCTACGCTATTGGCGACCCAATCACGAGCGTAGTGATAAAAAAAAAACCTTAAAAATCCAGGTAAATTATCGGAAACAAGAAATCCCTTTGTCAATTTGGGACATGCTAAAAGAATATAAATAGATACTGGCCAGAAAACGAGGTAACTTTTAACATCAAATACAGCTAATTTGGGACTCAATTCACATCCCGCCCATTCTACTAAAACCACATGTTTGGACCTCGGAGAAACAGAGACAGGAACGAAGACTCACACCTCTGTTACGGGGATAGGTACCAAAACAGTATCAGGTAGAATTTCACACCACTACATTAATATACTCACTCTTTGTAGCTTCAAAGTCTCTCTTTACAGAATTTGGACCAGTCCAATAATCTACCAGGGCAGATAGGTAGCTCTGGTCATATTCATTGGTGATGTGACTACCATATACAACCTCTGAGAGTAGATATCTCAGACCGATCCATGAGATACCCCTCAGTGTCTCACCATCAGAACCCGGGATATCACGGACGATCTCCTTGGCGATCATTATTGCTTCCTATAACGAGGAAATAATTTTCAAGGGAGTAAATGGGGCAACTTTTATCCAAACAAACTTTTATTCCTTAAACTGTAATGGTGGGAAATGATCAATGTATTGACAAAAGTATTTAGTATTCTTGCTGCCAGTAATATAGTAGCTAGTGGCTTTAATGTAGTTGCTTGGAAATGGGGTTAGGCCAGGACTTTGTATCTGCTTCTTTTCCCTCAAGTGTAATACGAAAATGAGACTATATTATACTTTATCATACATCTTCGTGGTCCTCCTAATTGACCCTGGGCCCTGGGGATGTAGCCCATTCTGACCTCAACTCTTTCATTGGGCGTTGGCTTACACACAATATTGAATAACACCCTAAATATGGTGACACACAACAGCCACCATCATTGTTGATAGAAGAGCTGACTACCAGAGAAGTTTTTGCAAAGGTTCCCATAAAAGTAGGCGATTTGTTATATTACCCTAGCATAGGTTCCCTGCCACCCTCCCTCCAGTAATGTAACAGGTTAATACTACTTACATGTATTTCATTGAAACTGAAGTCCATGGTAGCGGGATAATTCCATCCGTACATGCCATAGAGAGCCCTCAGTCGGACCGCTGCGTGTAACATGGCCAGATTATGAAGCAGAGGAGGCCACTCGGTCCGGCCACTGTGCTTGAGAGTCTCCTGGTCCAGCTGACTGATGCTACCCACCAGACTGTTACGCACCATCTACAATCACAATCAAACATGTGACATATTTTCATTTCATTTCATTTATTTGTTTCTTCACAATATAAATACAGAGAAGTTAACTAAGTGACAAAACATATCAAAAATAGGGAAAATTGTGAAAGGAAGCACTCCAAAAAAACCAGAGGGCTTGTCTAGTAGAGCGCTACCATAAGTAAATTGAGAGAACAATACAAGAAAACAGTAACACTTATATCCACCCACACACCAATCAAATACATATAACCCGCCCAGCCCACCCCCACCACCCACAATACATATATACACAGATGCATACATACACAATTAAATACAAATACACACACTTTTTACTATCAAATAGATGAAATTATACACAAAGAGAGCCTAAAATAGCTGGATACAGTGAGAACAGTCATGTCCAATATTATCAACTTACTCGGTGTAACATTGGTGGTCCTGTTCAGCAGTCTTTGCTGACACTCTACAATCAACCTTGACTGTCTCTTCAAAAATTTGACCTTTTAATATCATTACAGAAGTATATATCTTGATAACACATCAGTGTAACACAATTTGAAGTTTAAAAACCATCTTCAAAAGAATTTCTATCCTCCCAAATCACTGGTGCTAACCATATGTCACATAAATTTCCCCCTGCTAGCGCCCCACCCCCCCCCTTCCCTGATTTCCTCATGATAATGCCTTTGGTATATATGGACTCCAGTGGGAACATGAAGTTAGCTCAAAACGCCTCTCACCATATTTCATATTCACAAAATAACCAATCATATTACAATGATTACTTTACACAACAATAATAGCTTGAGATAATGTTACCCTTGATGTGTCAACAATTGCTTTTGTTGCAATCTGTAACAGTCTAACTGGCAGCTCTGGCCTCATCTGGGCTGAAATCCAGACTCTGAAATTACTCTCACTCCCATTCTTAATGTCGCCCTCTTCCAGGATTGTCTCTAACAGATTCATCAAATGGACAGCGTTGTGTCCGTGTTGAAGTAGAACCCACGAACCCTGAATTGAGAGAAAGCATGAGCAAGATATCTATATGAAGACAGGAACAACAGCATCTGTTGTGTAATAGAACCTTTTGAGCCAACATTAAAAGGTCATTCAGTACATCACAAACTGTTACATTTATCAACAAAATAACTATGTGTCGAGGCAGGAACAAACTAACAAACTAGAGTATAGAAATAGCATCACAACAACGTCTGATGTGTTATATAATCTTTTAAGCCAACTTTAAAAGGTCATTCAGTACATCACAAACTGTTACATTTATCAACACATTCACTGAAATAACTAACGAGGCAGGAACAAACTAGAATACAGAAATTGCTTCACAACAACGTCTGATGTGTAATATAATCTTTAAGTCAACATACATTGTCATTCAGTACATCACAAACTGTTGCATTCACTGAATAGCTATGTGTCGAGGCATCATAATAGCCTTCCAACTGCAGTGTTTCCTGACATAATCAGCGCAGTTTCAAAGCACTCAATACTCCATATTTATACTGCAAAGTTGCCAACAACCAGCTAGTTTCATCTTTTAACCCCTTAGTCAGCACCCTTCATGAAACAGAAACCATCACTGGTACCATGCTAACCAGAGTGTATGTGGTTTTATCATTGAACCCCATTAGGCTTTCAAGTATATATGTGGTGCCAACATCAATCCCACCACTAGCACCAAAACTATGTGGTGCAATAATCCCCATTTCAGTCCTACAATACTCAATCCTACTTCTAACGCATAAACTACATGACGTCAACATGGATCCCACTACCAACGCTCAACCTATGTTATGGTGTCATCATTCCCCCACTGCTATCATCAAAACCATGTGGTGCTGTAAACCTGGTTCGATCCAACAATAACCAATCTAGCAACTTTGTGATGAAATCATCAATCCAATTGCTCCAACAAACCTATCGTGTCTTCACCAATCCCACTGCTAACACCAAACTATTAAGTGCCATTACCAATACCACTGCTGACACCACCACACCTATTTGATTGACTTACATCTTGCATAGCTTTCTTGATTGCTTTCCTGGCCTTCCTCTCTTCATTTGGTCCAGAATTGTTCAGAGCTACCACAACTGTGTGACTCTGCTTCTTGCTGGCCACATCATTAAACATCTTTTGAGCCAGATCTCCCTCTCTGGTATAGAGGAGCAGGATCGGTATCCTCGGAGAACTCTGGTTTACGATGGTGTGTATATCAAAGTTAATATCTTGAATGTATCTGGTGAGAAAAGAAGATGACAAGTTAACAATGATGTTAACTTGCATACAATTGCAACTTTTGACCAATAATTCCTGACATATCCTGACTTAAATTGATACATTCTGAGGGGATCAAATCTGTCTATCCTTTACTTTTGCCCTCAGTATTACCTGAAAGTCCTTATAAGTGTGAAAGGCTCTTGTTTCATCTTCATACACATTATAATACATGGAAAAACAAATACTGGAAGCTTACCATAATTGTGTTAGTTCTCTCAAATTAGATAAAACTCCACTTTCTAATACTAATGTTACTGACAATATTTGTTACTGACAATATTTGTTACTGACAAATTTGCAAAATTTGCCCAAAAAAATTGAAAAATTGGTTACTGACAAATAATAATTCTGACCTTTTCCCGAGGACACTGCTGACGAAAGCCACAGAGCACTGTTGGACCCGATCAGGTCTGAAAGCTCTGAGGACGAGTAATCTCTGTAGAGGATGGTAAGTTTCATCCATCTTCTCTGGAAGGGGGAACACCTCGGGGGTGTCATGTTCCCCCAGGGTACGCCACTGGGTCTCCCTACCGTCCTTGGGCATCCGCTCAAACATATCTTGGAACCATTCATAGTGCAGAGCCAAAGACTGAATCACACCAAAAACATTGAGAATTACTTATTAAATGATAGAAGCATTTGTTTCGTTTGTTGACTTAAATAGAACCTATAATCTCCTTGTATAAGGAGGTACACACAAAAATGGAGTTCAATTTCTAACTGATAAACTAAACTTTTTTTCTACACACTCCCGCAACTTTCAATTCTGAAATCTGAGAATACGTCTTGAGGGTATGTTCATAGATCCCCTGACCCTCCTACCACCCCCCCTTCTCCAACCGCCCCTTCCGACATAAGCAGTCATTGACCAATTCTAACCTCTGTGGCCCTCCTAATAAATCATTTATAAATTATAACTTACATTCAGATTGATAACTTTTACTATTTTTTACTAAATGTGTTATGTATGATCTCCACATTCCAACATCACAGTGAATGTTACATAATGTGAGGAAAACAGATAGTTCAGGCTAATAACATTAATTATGTATGACATTATTGATAACCATTCCATCACAATCATATCAAGAATATATAAATCTGTAGGACTATACCTGGAGGTTATGAAACTGTTCATCAAACATCCAATCAAAAGGTTTCTTGATTTGAGTCACCCTATGGTCAGAGGCCACGGTATGACCGAGAGTATTCATGACAGCCGAACCAAGCTGTGGAGAAATCAGGAACTCTCGCTCTCCGACACCAACCCTTCCCAGCGAATCTTCCACCTGTGAGATAATAAAATAGAAACAATAAAATTTACTAGTGGTAAAATTAAGAGTGAGTTTAAGTCACTTTTACAACTCTATCTGTTTTGCAAACAAAAAGAAGTGAATCAAGATAACAACAACATAAATAAAATGAGTTTCTTTTATCATTTAATTCAGGAAAAAAACAGGACATCTAAACAAAATATTGTTTTGAAAAAAATGAGATGAATAACATGATCAGTGTTTTGATCTCTCATTGGGACTACACAGATCAATTGGTAGGCAGAGTATCTGGTATTCTGATATCACTGTTTCTAGTTCCTTCAAGTCCCTCACCCCCCTCCCACCACTCCCACCTCTTACATTTACA
>JAIPMN010005055.1:22231-44722 GCA_020650975.1 Apostichopus californicus
CCCCCCCCCCCCCTCCCACCTCTTACATTTACAATTTCTTGCAAACCTTCTTTCAGATGGCATATATGCTTGATACTACAAAGGTTTGTATTAATATCAAAAGCTACATACCTCAAGAGATAAGAGGAAAGCATAGATGAATCTATCCTTCTCCAGTAGAGCTCTGGCACTGGACTGGAAAGCATAGATTGTCAGTTTATCTACAACAGCCTTGACTGCACTCCTAATGGTGGAGGATAGAAAATAGTGTAAACCAAAGGAATGTGAGATACTTAACAGAGAGAACATACAAACTGGTTTGTAATGATGTAAGGATGCTTTGAAGTCTGCAGTGGTGTGCATGGGCACTGTGTTATTGCTGATAGGCTGGCTATGTGATAAAAGTGTTCATGTCTTAACAGGTCGAGTACTGAGAAGTATGCACATGTGATATCCAATGGTATGGACATGATGGTGTTGCACAGTGCCCATGGGCTAGGTGTTACATACATAACAAAGACAAGTGTAAATGAAACACACATATATATACATTTTTGGTGTGATGCTGATGCAGTGATATGTGATATGTGATGATAGTGACGTGTGATGATAGTGAGATATGTGATGATAGTGATAGTGTGATAGGTGTGATATGTGTGATGATAGTGATGGTGATGTGAGGTACACATATCTGTGAGAATCAGTGGTGTAGACATCACAGTGTCAAATGATGTGCTAGGTATGTGATAATAGTAACACTAGCCTTATAAAGTGAAATATTAACATGCACTTATTCAGTAGTATATGACGTACAGTGTGGTGATGGCTGGGTAGGTGCAAGAGTGTAACATGTGATGAACATGTGATGCACCATGCAGAGTGGCTGGGGCAACCAAACTCTAAATGTCTAAATGTACCTAGGTGTTTTTAGTGTCTTATTAACACGATGTTTCCACCACCAGAAAACCAGGAAACCACCACAAAAGTTGTTATCTACCTTTAGCTGGGAGTTATCTACAAATGACTAAAGATAAAGAAACAGCAGGTTGTTGGTGAAAGGAAGTCAGAAATGAACAAAAGCTAGCTACCATGGTAACAATAGACTGATTGTGTGGCAGAGAATAGTTTTAACATATCCCTTTCATGAAAAGACTTCTTAAATTCTCATGCAGCCCCAGACTATAGCAGGTAATCGAGACAGTACAAAGAGGAACTAATGTCTGGCCTACTGGCAGGGACTCCCCCCCCCCTCCCCCAAGCCCCTCGAACTGAGGACACCAACAAATTCTACTTCTTGTGCCAGCACAGGTTTCTGTGACCTTCATCCTACCAGTGCATGCTACAACCATGATAGGTGTGGTGCGATCATTGAAAAGCTACTGTATATGAGGCATGCAAACAAAAAATTAAAATAACCACTTACGATCTGAGAGAATGACGATCATGCAGAAAGAGAAAGAGATACTGACAAAATGTACTTGTTTGATGGACACAAAAGTTAAAAACTTGTAAAAAAGACATTTAATACAGAAATCTACCTCTTCAGCTTTGCAATGTAACTATACTGTTAAGTGATAAATGCATCAAGTCATAAAAACAAAATTTAAAAAAAATTCCCAGATAAAGTTAACAAAAAGGTTAATAAATGAGTCCACAAATTTCTACAGTGTTATCTAATTATGTAAAGTGAAGCAATTTTTTCCAAACATGCAGGCTGTAAAGTAAACTTCATTGATGCAGACACTCATTCATTATTACCATTCAAGAAGCATTAGCTACCATGATAAAGGCTGCATAAGCATTAAGTAAGTGGGCCTGACGTTTCGATCGTAGCAGGATCTTCTTCAGAGGCTGAATGAAGAAGATCCTGCTAGGATCGAAACGTCAGGCCCACTTACTTTTACACATTCTCTTACACAGGCTCTTTAGTGGATAAGCAGTTTGCTAACAGTTTTTGTTTTATTTTTATTTTGATAAACATTATTAAGTTATATTATGAGGTACAACCTCATCTGTAACAATATTGTGGTAAACAACTGATCTAAAGCAGTATGCACACAATATAATCATTATGAAGAAGGGCATACCTCAACTTTGCAAATATTTCAGATATCACATATGAAATTCTCAAGTTTGAGATGATCCCTGGCTGCTTTATCAAATAGCTATTACAATCATTTCTAAGTTTTTCCTCACCTCTCCGAGTGTTTGATAGATACGTCGTAAACTTCCAGAAACTGCTGCCACGAGGTCTGGTAAATAGGATTAATTTCCACCATAGAGCGAGAAACGTCAAAACAGACAGCCCCTCTCTTAGCCACCGCTCTGTACCCCTCCCTGGCATTGTGAATGGCACTCTCAGATATCTGCACTCTCTCTTGGCTGCATGGAAATATGATAATACACAGAACATGTCAACTGTTTACCAGTCCCCTACCCATTCCCCCCCCCTCTCACCTCAGTCTGTACAACAAAGAGAAACACTTACATAGTGAACGATAGTATATAGAGAGAGGACCTGCATTTTAAAGGGTGTGAAGACTCGCGCACAAAGAAACGTCTCATGCCGGTAATCTGACCTAGTTTCGAATGAGGTGTAACAGAAGTGTTGGACACCACCATCGATCCCAGAAAATACACACACAGCTTGCTACCGTCGGTAATTAGACACTAGTGTACAGTCAATACATACAGCTACGGTCAATACCCACAACACAGTGTACATAGCAGCATGGACATCTCAGGTCTAGATAAAAGATAACAAGGTATCACGTTTCATTACTGTCTGCATTTTGTAGCAACTAAGAAGAAAACTTCACTTGCAAGCAACTGAAAGTTAACTTTTTCAGAGGTTTGGGGCGAGTCTTCAATGCCTTTAATCCTAGCAAGATAGTTATTAAAGGTTGAAACTAAAGTTTACACAAAAATTACAGAAAACTTAACCGGAAGTTTCACAGACGTTGATACAAGTTTACACAAGTACACACACAAGTATGCTCTTACACAGAAGTAATTAATGTGGAAATTAAAGCCATCTGGATTTGTTGATTCGTATCAAGTTGAAAGCTTGGTAGACATATAAGATATACTACTAGGGACGATATAAAATTTTGATTGATTCCATGATTGATACATTGGAATTGTTACGTGTCACTCCATCTTGCCGGCAGTAAACTGTACTTTTCAACGCAAGGTATCTTTTCCTCAAAAACTGCTGCAGTACTTTATTATATAACTCTACAGCTGAAAAAAATAGTAAGAAATATTTAATATGGAATAATCTTGAAGAGAATCTATTTTCCTCAAAAGTAGTTTCTCACCTTTCTAAGGTCTCATCATAATGTTTCTTCATATCTGCTAGTTTCCTGGTCATCGCCAGGTCATTTAGCAGTCTCGTATCTGATGCTAGGCAGTCCAACATCTGCTTCTCAAGCTCATTTAACTGTGTCATGTTAGAGATTTGTTCCTTGTTTATAAATGAGAGATGAGAAAATAGTTAAAAAGTACAAAATGCCAAAAACATATTCAGTGTTATTTCATGTTATTAAACATGGAATATGACTTAGTGTTCAAATTTTGTGTACCAGTTTTACAGTCT
Organism: Apostichopus californicus; assembly: GCA_020650975.1. Taxonomy (NCBI): domain Eukaryota; kingdom Metazoa; phylum Echinodermata; class Holothuroidea; order Aspidochirotida; family Stichopodidae; genus Apostichopus; species Apostichopus californicus. The sequence goes on from JAIPMN010005055.1 coordinate 25,809, forward strand.
CTGAAGTTCTCTGAAGTCTCTGAAGCCTCTACAGTCTTTTATAAAATATTATAGTTCCTGTAAAAAAAACTGTTCTACACCTTTACACCCTGTATAGCTATTTGACCAATTTGCATAGCATTTTGTGATACAATACTCAATAAATTATGCACTGTTATATAAACTAGTGTTATTACAGACACTTGTTTTAGTAATAGGCCTTTACATCTGTAATTACATATACTTAATGCTGCCCAGTATGCTTACCAATTGAAATACATTTTCACTGATTCCTACTTTTGCAGGGAATTATGAAAAAGTTAAGTAATTTAATCTGATTTTTTTTTTTCTGGGTGTATTAAGCTCAACAACTTACTAACATGAAATCTGAATCAATGAATTAGAGAACATTATTTTTCTTTTTAGGAATAAAAGAATACAAAGAGATAAAATAACATATATTTCTTTTTCTTTTGATTAATCTACAACTAATGCTGTAAATTGAAAGACTGAAGAGAAAAGAACAGAGATTTTAGAGTTTATGCAAGATTGAGACGAGCTTTGTGATAAATTTGAATACCTTGATAGCTGTGATTCTGTCTTCATCTAGACGAGCTTTCTCCAGAGCCATGAATCTGTCCAGCAGCTCCTCTTCAACATCTGCCCTTCCCTGATAGAAGTAAACAGGGCTGGTGTAGGCTGCCAGGGAATGGGGCAGTAGGTGGGGGAAGTAGGTGGTATGGAAGTAAATATGGAACCCTGGATGACACTCTACTTCATGATCGGCAACCTGAAAAAAAATCATAATAAAGTAAAAAGTAAAGAATTGTTTTCTTACCTGTAAGGATCTTCCTAACGACAAAGATTAAATCCATTTGATTACCACCTGATAGACTTGAAGTGGGTTTCTATTTGGACTCATAATCTAGAAGAGTTACCTTTACTCATACTTGTACTCATGGATGTGTACTCATACTCATGGATGTGTACTCATACTCATGGATTTGTACTCGAACTCATGGATTTGTACTCGTACTCATGGATTTGTACTCCTACACATGAATTTGTCTTCTTACTGATGGATTTGTACTCTTATGAATGGATTTGTATTCCTACTGATAGATTTGTACTCTTATGCATGGATTTGTACTCGTACTCATGGATTTGTACTCGTACACATGGATTTGCATTCCTACTGATGGATTATTCATGGATTTGTACTCGTACTCATGGATTTGTACTAGTATGCATGGATTTGTACTACTCATGGATTTGTATTCCTACTGATGGATTTGTACTCGTATTCATGAATTTGTACTCGTATTCATGGATTTGTACTCGTATGCATGCATGCTTTGTACTCTAAGGCATGGATTTGTACTCGTACTGATGGATTTGTACTCCTACTGATGGATTTGTACTTGTACTCATGGATTTGTACTCGTATGCATGGATTTGTACTCTTACTGATGGATTTGTACTAGTATGCATGTACTCATACACATGGATTTGTATTCCTACTGATGGATTTGTACTCTAAGGCATTGATTTGTGCTCATACACATGGATTTGTACTCCTACTGATGGATTTTTACTCATACGAGGGTTAAAGCATTGCACTAAATACCCTGGGGAATCCTACTTGCTTTCGTACTTGTGCTGTTGTACTTGTACCAAATGTCTGCTACCTGATACTGATATCTACTCTATAACTTATTCAGCTTATTCAAAGTAAAGTGAATGAACGGCCTAATAATTTCTTTATCAATTTATTAATCCATTTTCTATTATTTTTCTCTATCCTTTGATATAGTCATAACTACATCTAAGAATTCTTCAATCCAATATGAATAATTAAGTTACAATAAAGCCTTACCATCATTTTGAAGACTGCATTGGCAGACCAGAATCTCCTCTTCTGTCTCAGAAGTTCCATAAATCTAGCATCTTCTGCAAGAGCCTCTGGATCACAGTCCATCAAGACTAGAGGAGTTCCTTCAGTTAGACAAGATTCTAGCTGAGACCTCAACTCCTGAAAAATTATCATGAAAATTAGTTTTTACAATATTAGATGGATTTTTTTTTTTAAATACATACAAGCTTAACTACCGTAACTTAGGGATAGCCATGTTACCAGCCCAGCACCCTACTGATAGGGTCTTACATACATTGTACTTTGCAATCACCAGATTGCCACAAACATATAACCATGTTACCAGCCCAGTCCTCCATTAGTAGTTAGGTCTTCAATACATCATACATAACATCACTATTTTTGCCACTAATGGTAGCCATGTAACCAGACCAGCAAGCCATTAGTATGGTCTTCAATACTCACAGTATACTTCACAATCACCAGTTTTCCACTGAGGTAACAATATAACCTGTCCAGCACCCTACTGGTAGGGTCTTATATACATTGGTAGCCATTAGTATGGTCTTCAATACTCACATTATACTTGACAATCACCAGTTTTCCACTGAGGTAACAATATAACCAGTCCAGCACCCTACTGGTAGGGTCACAGATGAGGGGCCAGGCACTACAACTCTCCTCTTGAAGAATAAAAGAAGCATTGTTGTTGGAATTCTCTGTCCTGGGAAGCTTCAATATCCTCAAAGATTCAATCTCAACCTGTAATGAGAATAATAAACAAAACAGAAAATAAAATAAAAAAGTAAACAAACAAGCAAGGGTAAAACCATCCACATTCAGAAAAACTAAAGCTTTTAAGTACCACACTGCAACTGTTATCGTTTTAATTTATCAGTCAAATAAAGGAAGCTGTGTCAACTTCTAGCAACAAATGAGGTTGGGTGAGCTAGGCCAATGATGTGTGTGGGGAGGGGGAGGGGGCAGGGGGAGGGAGGGAGGGGGAGTGGGTAGACATTCATGGAATATCCCAATCTAAGCTTATTCTACCACAGCTGATTACTATACACACATTACAATCTTTCAAAACTGTAGCAGGGTCATGAAGCTTCAGGCTTCTTAATTTCTCTTGTTTTCTTCAAATGTTTATTCCTAGCTCAATTAGGCAATAATCAGTTGAGGTTTAAGAATTCAGTTTTTGTAATCACCATGTCATGTCAGCAAAGGGTTCACAGCTTAATCAAAGTATACTAAGAGTTGAACATACTCACCTCATCATAGAGAAAGTTAATAAGAGGTAAATCAATGAACAGTTGTTTCTTGGGAACGTGTAACTTATGTTCACCACACATATCTTTGAAGATGTTGGCTAATCGGTTACGGGAGTCCAGAGTCATAGCCCCGCAATAAGCTAGATAGGCTGCTGCTACCAGACAGTTTGTCAAGAGCCACTCGTTTTCTGCGTTCTGGTCAACGTAAGCTTTCCACCGTTGACCCTCTGCACGAAGGCTGAAAATATGAAAATGTATCGATCAAAATTATTACAATATTTCCCAAAAACAGATAGAATAAGTAGTGGCCTGGTGATATTCCATTCTGTTATGTTCATCTTATTTTCTGGTATTTGAACTCTGTTAGAGTCCTTGGTCTTAATTACGTTACTTGGAAGACAAACAATTGTTGTTTAATGATGTAACACCTCCCACACAGAGCAAGGAGGAGAAAACAATTTTTTTTTTAAAGTGTGATAGGTTGAGTATTTTGTAACAATTTATAATTATTTTATTAATTATTTTGCAGACAAACAGGCTAAAATTAGTAGTTGTTATAGAAGCTTTCCTAGGTTCTAAGTAATTAATCATGGGCAAATATCTAGCTTAACCACACATTTGTACCCCTTGCCAGTATTCCAAGGGTATTCATTTTTGTTCTGAAGAACGTAAGAGGAACTATCAAGTGAAGTAAATAGATGCATCCCCTTGATTGTGCCATAATTCAATGAAAGGCTACCGTACATTGTCTGTGTCACTATGATCACAATATAACTGCATGGATTTCCACAAATCATGAACACCAATATCAAGTTAATACTCAACAAGGTCAAATATCACTTTTAACGTTTTGTAAGTTTTTGAATAAATTTGAGCGTTTCATCGTGTCTCATGATGTAGTTAGTAGTTACTTCAATTCATTTCACCAGAAAACATATATTTTCACCAAAACAAGAATTTTAATAATCTACTGTAATTCATTCTTTGATATTTCATCTCAGTGGTGGCACTAGAGGTATTGGTCAGGGGGGCGAGAATGGTCTGTAGGGGCGCTATCGACACTATCTAAGCGGAGCGCCACCACAGGTTGGCGCGGAGCGCACAGAAATTTTTTGAGAAAAGATACTCCTAGATCACTGGAAATTACCCTTTCCGGGCCTTGTTAATTTGCAGATAATGTGACAAATGTCAATAGGTAGATGAGAGCGCAATACAAAAGTCAATAATCGCGAATAAGTAAAATGTGGTAAAAAGCTGAAAAGGGCGCCAGCAGTCCATTTGAGTCCGTCAGGGGGGGGGCATCCACCCCCCCTGACTGTATGGACGCTCCGCCACTGTTTCATCTCTTACCTATGAATCATGCTTGTTGCTGCCTTGAGTCTTTCGTTGCTTGCGGACAGCTCAATGTCCAGTTTGTGTTTAACCACTACAGCTGCATCAAACTCTCCTTGCATTTTGGTCACCTCCTCCTCTAGCATCGGGATGTCCGCCTCTGAGTAAATTATCTCCTCTTCTTCCTCCTGTTTCTCCTCTTCCGGTTCAGCTTTCGCTGCCTGGAAATAAATTTGTGAATAATATATTTGTGTAGTTACTCTTCACTGAATCAAAGATAACTTCCTCATAAGCATCAAATTACTTGAATTACCTTTCCCCCTCAATCAGTCACATTTCCTAGTACCTGTGCAGGATCCTCAACCTCCCCCACCCCCCCCCCCTCCCCTCTTAAATCGAACCATCTTTACCTAGAAACAAAATGCACAGCATGTCTTCTTCTGTTCATTATAATGGAGGAGTGTGAGGGTGGGTGGGGGGGGGCATGGGGGAACATTTAGCAACAGTTCCTAATAAAACAGTGAATATCAGAATGGGAGGGGACTTGTTAAGTGCTTGGACTAAAGCATCATTACAAAATTGTCTCTGAAAGATGTTAATTTGTTTGATGCAAAGTGTTTTCAAAGTGCACAATATTTTGTTAATACCAATTTCTTTTGAGATAAGCTTTTGACAATTCTGTCATTTAAGGTCAGTCTAATTTATGATGATCTTTCTTCTCATTTAATGTCTAATTTACGATGATCTTTCTTCCAGTAGACCTAGTTAAATAAAAATGACTACAGAGTACAGACCATCTGATAACAATTGTCGGCAGATTTGTAAATGTCAATTTATTCATGCTAGCAATGGCTTTACCAGCCTATAACCAATTGAGTTCCCAAAGAATTTCAAAGATGTAAAGTTTTAAGTTGAAGGTTTAAAGGGTGTGAAGACTCGCGCAAAAAGAAACGTCTAATGCCGGTAATATGACCTAGTTTAGAATGAGGCGTAACAGAAGTATTAGACACAACCATCGATCCCAGAAAATACACACACAGATTGCTACCGTCAGTAATTAGACACTAGTGTACAGTCAGTACATACAGCTGCGGTCAATACCACAGTGAATAGCACAGTGTATAAACGATACAGCGATGGACATCTCAGGTCCAGCTAAAGATAACAAGGTATCACGTTTCATTACTGTCTGCATTTTGTAGCGACACGAACAAAACGTCACTTGCAAGCAACATAAAGTTAACTTTTTCAGATGGCCGCACGCGGTTTGGGGCGAGTCTTCAATGCCTTTAAAGATAGTGTTTGATTACTAACTAACCGTTTGTTGCAGTAGAAGCAGAAATAGAAGGAATGAATTATCCTTGATCATGTTGACTGCACACATAACTGCATAATGTGGCAGGTATTAATGACTGCAACAATTCAATTACCTTTATCAAACGATGCTAAATGCAGGTTTAAATTCTTTCTATTTCTCTTCGTTCATTAAGAAGATAATAACTTTAGTGATATTAATATGTAAGCTGATAAAGCCGTGGCAAGTATATGCCCATGTAAATGGCTATGTAAAACTAGGCAAATACATCAGCATTTTGCATACTATTTATCATTCTACTAATTAAAATAATGCTATGATTTTATGAAAGCGCTCAAATGAAGCTCATAAACAATTGTCAGGGTACCATGGTGACAACAGTACTATAAATATGCATCTAATCATGCATATCAAAAGGTTAATTAACATGCACTGACTAAATGGTCATATATAAACTGACAATGGATATGAGCATAGCCTAGCTCCTCCATTTAAAACTTAGAATATTAATATCAACACTTTCATTTCACTTCTTGAAAAGTACTCATGCCACATTCCAGTAATAGTAATAACCATTATTTCCTGTGTTGATTAAATCTTTATTAAAACTTTAATGCCTCATTTATCTTGAGAGTTTACATGTATTCTATTTCATCATTAGTATTAGGTAGACTGTTATATAGAACTAGTTTTACTGATTAATACAGAAATCATGACATGCCTGTCACATGACTGTCACACCACCCTACCCATTCTCCTGCCACTTCAAAACACATTTCAAAAATCTATTTCTAATTGGCAATGCTTTTCAAAATGATGATGAACATTTGTAAACATTCATCGACACTCCATTTCAACTTTCCAAACGTAGGCTTTAAGTAAACCCAAGGTTGAATTGCATTTTCCTCAGTTTCATTCTCTCGCACAAAACCTTCGCTAAATTCACTCATTTGAAAACTTACCTGAGTCTTCTAACACAACATATTTTCAAGTTACAATTGTTAAATTGTTTAATAAATTATTCGATTAGTACATTACTTGATAAAAAGAAACATTAATTTCTCGTATTCTTTCTTGACCAAGTCAAAACGAGCTTTGTCACCTTCTACTCATTCGATCCTGGAGAGTTAAATTCAGCTTCGTATGTCAATTCCAAAGATTTATTCTGTTTGCCTAACTTGTAATAAATGTCTTGTAATAGCTTTATGAAGGTGTGATCCATCGAATGAAGTTTCTCCTCATTAGAATCACTCCAAACCCAGATTTCTGGTATCGGCCTATCAACCTTCCTAATTTTACTGCACGACATTCAGCAATACGACATTTTAACAGCATTTGCTTTTTTTCTATTTAGCACATGGATTTGTTGAGTACTTTTTTTCTTCAAGTAATGGAACAACTCTGTCTTTTGGGAAACATAAGTATGACTTTGGTTGGCATTTCTGTGCCTGACATGCTAAAAATAATTTACTAAGCCCAGTCTGTTTTTGAATTGCTGTTTTACTTCAAATTTCCTACGACAAGTGGAGCCTGGTATTATAAGTCAAAGAAAATTTTCATTGCAATTAATAGGACTTGAAACAACCCTTTCAAGGAATAAAATACAGGACAATGACACATTTTATGTCGTTAGTTCAGAGTAAATACAAGTCAGTTGAAAGTTAACAAGAAACCCCCATTAAATCGTTGGAGCTGAATGCTGATCTGGTCATGAGTGATGTTGGAGTTAAATAGATGATTAATGAAACTTAAAGATAGATTACTGATGGATAAAGTGCAGTGCAGAATTGACATGAAAAGCCGATGTGCCGGGGTGAAGTCATCAAATGAAAAACAACAACAGCAAAGATTATCTCAATCAAATTTTCTTAAAGAAGAAGGGTATGAGAATGTTTTAATTATTTTCCCAAAAAGAAAGAAATTGAAGAATTATTGATAGCAGTTATAAGAGCAATAAATAAATGTGTTTTAATTCCTCTCATGTATCTTTGTTCTCTTGGTAGAGGGATTAAAATGCAAAATTAAAATACTGCAAGCAACGTATTTTTTTGTGATATTACGTAATCGCTTACCACTGTGTCCTTCTCCTATAGAGGGAAGAGACACAATCACGAGGCGGGGAAAACAGAGAAGAGAACAGAAAGATTAGAGTATGGACTGCTACACAAATACATCAACTTACAAAGAGAGGGGTTGAAGATTATCTACAAATCCAATTTTGATACCGAAAATGTATTTATAAGAATCCTACAAAAAGAGTTTACAAAGTAATCAACATAATGTCAAGCAAATCATTGATTATTTTGGTACAGCCAAATCTCATTCTGGAGGTCAGGGGACATATGGAATCCTTGGGGAACTCGGCACAAAACACCCTGTTATGCAGCAAATATCTCTACAAAATAAGCACATTTCGCGCTAACTCATTTCATAACTTTCTAAGTATAGCACTCAGAAAACTCTTTCTTATGTCATTTTGAAGAATATTGTGTCCTCTTTACAATGATGTGTCGTTATTTATTATGCGTGTGAACTAAACCCGTACTTTTTAATCTGAAAAAGTAAAAACCACTTCGGAAAGCAGTGAACCTCTTCAAAATGTCCCTATCTCTCAATGCTTACATTTTGCTTGCTGGGAGTGTGATTGCATTACCAATTTCTTTCCTATGCCAAAGAAAAGTTTGTTGACTCTTCTCTCTAGTAATATAAAATTCGACTTGATTGGTAAATTTTTCACCAGCAAATCAAAAGCATCTTAAGAAATTTGTAAAGTCCTCCTTTACGCGGCTAATCTGAACACACCACAGTGTGCAGTGCTCTCACAGCAATTTCGGAGAGTGAAAACCGCAAAGCTTCCTGTGCGTATACAACAGCATTTAATTCTCCGACAACGAGCTGTTTATAGAGTAAAAGTTACCATATGGTCTTTGGAGGAATCGATTTAAATTTGTCACAAATGTTTGGGGATTCCGTTAGCAGGAGGTAGCTGTTGAAATACATCCAATCGGTTTACACAATAGGTCACATATATAAATGGCATATTAAATAATGACAAAATTTATATGCATAATGATTTTGCTTAAGTAAATTTATCAGGTTTGTATTTTATAACTACTACATCGATGTATCTCTTCATTAAGATTTCCTCATCTTTCTTCCTACTACTATCAAACAACAGTTTACCACCTGTGGTCAAGCCAAAAAGATGTTACAACATTAGGCCTCTGTTAGCTCCTGTTTTTACTTATGATGATCCTTGATACACCCTAGACCCAAGCTTCTGAACCTTCTTCCAGTCACTAACCTCTACGGGCGACGAAGGAAATTTTCCAGAAAGCCCCAACATAGTATCAACAATGACCTCAACCCCACCATGGTTGGTGCTAAGGTCAGCAAAAGTTTAATTTTCTTTGCCTCAGATGGAACTATCAGACTTTGTTCTGTCTTTGACAGCTTTTATGTCAGTCAGTAAAATGTTGGGGGACCCATTCAAAGGCCCCGGGGTAGGCCCTTAAACTTTTCACACACTTCCTAGGGATCGACATACCCCCAGTCAAGAAGGATATATTCCTAGAAATCTTCCTGTTAACATCAACGATCGAAGATGAGGATGCTTACCAATTCCTCTTGTACTCTCTGCAACCTCTCCGTCTCTTCCTTCTCCTTCTGTAAGTCGACCAGCTTATTCAGTGAATCTCGGAGCGGTCCGCACTGATAGGAATATTCCATTAGAGCACAGACGTAGGCCACCAGATTGGCAGCGTCCTCTGAGCTATACCTGGTAGCGCCGATGGTGATACCAATTTGCTCGCCTGCAGGGGTGGGACTCCTTCGAGAGGATGCAGGTAACTTAGGCCCTCCTTGTTTGAAGTAATAGAGATATTCATTCACATACACTCACAATAAAAGTTATTATCAAATTAATGGAGATCAAATGTCAAATGCAAAAGAAATAAAACTTACTTTCTATTTTTTAACTTACAATCAAGGATCTGAGTTTGGTTGACTTTCTTTGTGGAATTAAACTTTATGTTCTTTAATGCAGAGAAAAAATATCGTTTTTAAATGTTTCAAATATTTCGATCTTTTTTCACTTACCTGGAAGATCTAGTAGAGATCCTTCTCCAGTGACACCCTCCCCTTCCTTCTTCGCGGGTAAATAAATCTCGACGTTTGTCATAACAGAGGGCGGTAGTCCGTTCTCCCAGTCAAGGTTATAAAGCATGTCAATAAACTTGACGGAGTCGTTCATTAACACCTGCATCTGTTTCCATTTCTTTTTTTCGTCCAAGGCATCTCTACCCTCTGAGGAGGAAAACGAGAAGCAGGAAAAATATTGATAGATATTTCAAGTTGCTCTGTTTGAAAGAAAGTATTCACAAAGCATTCACAGAACAAACATTCACGATGCTGTGACATTCACATTTGAAAACATGCACAAAAAAAATTATGAGTTTTGAATATCGAATAGTCTAACTTTCTTAGCTTCACCCGGTTTTAGCTAGAATGGTATTTAAACCAGCTCTATGACCTCAGGGATTAAAAGTCCCTGTGCTCTCCAAACTGAGCTATCCAGCTCCTAGTTGGTGGTGATCCCAATATAGCCATTTCTTTGCTGGGGGACCCAGTCAGAAGCCACAGTACCATGCATACACTGTAACCAGGCATCACACCCCAATTTGATTCCACACAACCCCAAAAGCAGCAGGGAAGGAATTTCAAGAGATATTTGTCTGTCATATAATGTATAATGTATATAAGTAAATCAATGACAGAAAGCTGACCAGAAAATTGTAATAAAAATCTTTGCTCTTTTCAAAGTTGGTTATAAATTTCTCCCATTCAATATTTTTCCATTGATTATAGCCATAGAAGTTGTAGAATACTTGTAACCTGGCAACACTTACAATTTCAATCTGTTCATCAGTCTAAGAATTAACGATAAAGAATTTGCTGATAGAATTGTGTAGATAGCAGTTTGGTAGTGCAAAGATTGATGTCATGTACACACAAATAGATGAATATGTGTAACGTATATTAAACACAATCAACTATTCACAAATGGTGCGTAGCTTCCAATCTTTTGCTTAATTTATTACGTTCATTATAAAAGTACTGAAGGTAACCCAATGATAAACAAACTTAAGAGATGCCTTAGAAAGAGCATAATTGATAGAAGAAACTAAATTCACAACAGCATTAATATTAGTCATAAAAGTGATAAAAGCTGCATTTGGTGATAAAATAGGATTATAGTGCTTGAGTATAGACTACACAATGTGCACTAAACTTGATTAGATATTAGTAAACACAAAACTAGAATATAATAAATATAGGGATTCCCTTTCCTTTATCACACAATCAACAAATTCAAGTTGAAAATTGTCTGCAATAATGGATGCAACTAAACTTTAACAACAGTAAGAGAACAAGGAAATAATACTACTAACTTCTGTCAAATTAAAGGGATACTTCTAATGGCAAATACTGCCACACTTTACACTGGGCAGATTCAAAACATTTCACATTAATTGGTGAAAACCCAATCTCAATATCTTGTTCCTTTGTAATTTCCCTCTTGGGATGAAATAAAGTTTTACTTACTTACTTACTTACTTACTTACTTACTTACTTACTTACTTACTTACTTACTTACTTACTTACTTACTTACTTACTTACTAACTCTAGATATGATTGTATATAAGGATCAGGATTTTTGACAGTGGGTGATTGATGATGTCACCATTGCAGCTATTCTTCAAACACCATAACACTATTTTACTGCTGATCATTTCTCATGGAATTTCACTGAATTGGAATAAATGAATAGCTGACAATATGCTCTGGTCATTTAACTTTTTGAAGATGTTATTTTCTTTTATACATATTGGAAGGGACTTACTGATACTGCTGTATTCTTGACAAGAACAATGAAAATATTATCCAAGGCAGAAATATCATTTGAATAATCCTACGGTATGAAAGTAATTTTCAATGTTGGACCTCTTTGTACTTGTCTTGACGTAATAGAAATAGTTAAGTCTTGCACAGTGCAGAATTCAAGCTAAATAGGTCTGTGCAATGTGCTATACAGGTGCCAATGAGAACGTGACCAATGAAAAAGTGGCAAAGGTTCTGAGAGAGAACTGCGAGTTTAGAGATTCTAACAGTAAGACAGATTTAGTACTTACTCTCAGTAGCTGATTCTCCTTAGCAGCAGATATTAGAAACACCAAATGAAAAGCAATTAATATTTATGAAAAAGGAACATAATGGTAAGGAAAAAAAAGAATCTTTGAAGCATGAAAAGTTACAGGCTTAAAGCAGCAATGAGTAAAACAGATGGTTTTGTTTTATAGCTAATATCACGTAACAAAAGAGTTGAATGTTTGGTACATACGTTATGAAGTATTTTGTTTTGGCTGTCAAAATGGGGTAATTAGATAAGCTATAAAGTAGCCTTTACTTTATTGTAGAGAACACAGACACATTAGCACAATGTGATTTTGGGTAGAATGAATTCCTAAGAAAAAGGGAATAAAGTTTGGGGAACAGTAAATGTAGAGACTCAGTTAGGAATGAGTAAATAATGTGACTAATATATATTTACATACTATATATGTTATATTTAGATGTTATTTTGCATTACCATGATCATGCTGGAATTACAAATTTTAATACTAATTATTTTACACCAAAAGAAACACCAGAAGGGTTTGAAAGCAAAGTCATGTTTAGAGGTATGAGTATAATAAGAATGGTTGATGAATATGAAATGGATTTATGAATATGCGGACACACATCAGGTCTTGGAGGATGGTGTCTACATGTCTGGTACCTAATCCAGTATAGATAAAAATCCATCCTTTGGGTGTAAATATTTATCAACTCACACATCATATCTGTACTGAGTATGGCAAGTCTTAATTTGATAAATATTGAAAGATGTTGTCAAACGATTTAGTTATTGTTACAGTACGACATTCAAATCATTCTATTAAAACAGCTCCTAAACAAACTTCCCACTGACCATTAAAACAGCTCCTAAATGTCAACACCTTTAAAATGAAACTTTAAGAATATATCTGTTCACAGGTGCATTTTCTTGACTCTAAGCGACACTGAAAATTGCTAGTGAAATTTGGATATTAGGCACTATATAAATGTTTTGGGATTGCTTGATTGATACAATGCATCAGCTTTCAGGTAGATAAACTCACATCAGATCTTGAGAATAATGAGTGTCAAGTAATTATTGATGGTGTCCAATGATTGATTGAGGTTAATTTGTGGATTAGTATAGACTTACTTAAAGACTGCTTTAGTTGATATATTTTCAATAAAAGTAGCTGCTTTGTAAATATAGTTTACGCAAAGCGGACTAAAACTAAAGCAAAGTAGGTTTTGTTTTTATTAATGCTTGAGAACACTAAGCAAAACATAAAGCAAGATAATTGCAGCATGGTTATTGTGGTGGAAATATTGATCAAAGGAATAAAACCAATTCAGAATGAATAAATAAAGTCAATAAATATGGGAAAACGCCTTGCTGGCAAGAAGATAATTCTAACTTACGATGGATGTACAGAGACTCTCCTACAGATGAATAAATAAATAGCTTAAACAGACTCAGCAATGAATTGATAAATTAATAACAATATCACCAATGTTAAAATGTGATCATTGTTTTTAATACTGCCAGGATATATTGTCTTTTCAAGAAATTCATATGTAGACATTTTTTTTGGTGAATAATTTTTGCCTTCACCCTAGCTCATTTTCTGAATGAAATTTAAAAGATTAGAAACTTTAGAGGAAGGGAATTTTGGAGAATATTGGCAATATTTAAATGAGCTAGCACTTTAGATAAACATCAAAGAAAGATCATTAATTAAGGATACAATGAAGACTAATTAGTATCTGTAAACTATCATTCATCATAAAAATTAGTCAGGTTACAATACTACAAACTTTGAATAAATTGTCTACATTTTAGCAGTTAAAACAGATATACTGCAAGCTACCTCCATCTATAGGTGTGTTTATAAGACAATAAAAATATCTACAGCCAGAAAAAAATGAATAAAAAATCAGCAATTCTGAGGTTTGTGAAGTTCTGTGTTCAAAAAACTTACTTCTAACTTTGCCTGTCATCTTGGTAGGGCTTCTAGCTATTGGGCTACTGGATCCTGAGAGAATTGAGGCATCTTCGTTTGGTAGACGCTCTGTCGCTGAGCGATGGTGACCGCTGGAGGCCGGTTTATTCTTCTTGAATAAAGCCATCACCATCTCCATCACCTGAAGGACAATCTGAGGAGGGTTCTGGTAGGATCGAATCTTCTCGATGCAAGTTCGGTCAACTTGATCCCTCCAGTAGAAGACCTGAGATTCAGATGTGTGAGAACAACTCATAATGAGAATGCCATCCTTGTTGTTGCATCTCATCGCAAAACACCCTTCACGAACAATTGATTACGAGTTTATACATTATAACATGTTTAAAATCCACAATTTTCAGTTATGAACAAAACTCTGAACAAAACAAGCATTTTTCCTCTTACTCTCCAGTTGACCTTTCACCTCTGACCTTTCTGACCTTTCAATGACCTTCCATTCTGCAGGTCTTCAAGGCACAACCTTCCTATTACAGACAACATTCCTACCAAATCTGAGACATATTGGTCATGCAGTTATCGAGATTTTTATCATAACCATATTTTAGGCTCTCTGATATTGAAGATCTCTAGACTAAGTTTGTATTTTAACCAAATCATAAACCCCTTGGTATATCAAGATAGTTTCATTAGAACCATTTGCCTGCGTTAGGGAAACAGTTACCACAGACAATGTAATGCAAGAACCCTGATTACACTTGGTTGTAGTTATACGCTACCTGTTCTCTGGCTCTCTGTAGACTACTTCTGCAGTCTGTAACTGTCCGCTGGGCTTCTGCTAATTCCTCCTCGATGGCAACTCTTCTCGTCTTCAAGTTCTCTTCACGAAGTCTCTCAAATTCACGATCGTACTCGTCCCGTTCCTCTGCGAGTTAGTAATAACGTGCAAAAACAATATGAACCGCTATTGTAGTTGTTTATAAAACCAAGCAGAGTAACATAAGCAAACTTGGACGAGATCTCACCTCCTCAAAACCGGTGGTTTGTCTGGACTGTTTTGCTAATAATTTATTTACCAAATCCAACTATTTGGAGAGAAAAATAAAAAAAAAACATCAATCCTAAATATAGGCCTTTTAACTAAAGGATTAACGAAAGAGGAGAATATTATTTTCATACCAAACAGTTTTTTTGGCTCTTATAAAGCTCCTATTACACCTACAGATAAATACTAAACTTTCAAAGTGCAAATCCTTTCCAATTTCTTCTCTTTTTAAATTTTTTTTTGGGGGGGTTCTAAAAAGCCTTAAACATTTGTCTGATTTGTAAATGTGGACCAGGCCTCATCTGTAAGAACTGAGAACAAACCTTCAGCGAGAAGTTCATCCTCGATATCTTCCTCGCTCTCTATATCGTTCATCTGTAGAAAGGCGCTGAGGCTACAATCTTCAAACTGCGCTTTTGTCTTCTCCAGGACGGTGGCCTTTGCCGTCAGCTGCTTGAGCAGATCCGCCACTCTGGCGCTCGCCTCTTCGTACTGGACCTGGAGCCGTTTAATCTCCTGTCGTTTGACCTTGGTGTCGTGATGGGTGCGAGACAGACAAGAAAGAGCTTTCCTGGAAATGAGACAAAAGGAAACAGCTGGCTTGATTGACTTTATATTAAATTAATTAGTTGATGATGAGACAATGTTTGGATGTTATAATAGGAGTTTCATTTCATTTCACTTTTTGTTTCTTCACAATATAAATACAGAGAAGTTAACTAAGTGACAAAACATATCAACAACAGGGGAAATTGTGAAAGGAAGCACTCCAAAAAACCCAGAGGGCTTGTCTAGTAGAGCGCTCCCATAAGTAAATAGAGAGAACAATACAAGAAAACAGTAACACTTAAATCCACCCACACACCAACCAAATACGTATAACCCACCCACCCCACCACCCACAATACATAAATATACACATATGCATACATACACAAGAAAAAAACACAAGCAAAATATCCTTCATAAAGTTTTGTTAAATTGTTTGTTTGTTGGTTTATTTGTGTTTTGCAAAAGAGCAGATTGTGTATGATTACTGTGAGCTAGTTTATTTGATTTTGTTACGGCATTCCCAAATGATTTCATTTCATCTTTTTCCGCAAATAAAGAGACACTGATGTGATCGTACCTGAGTTTGCTGACTTTAGATGTGTTTTCTTTGCTCTTTTTATCCAGAATATATCTGAAACAGTCCATGAATCTACGGAATGTACGTGGACCAACGAACAATTCATGCTTGCCGGGATTGGCTGGGCTGTAATGGTTCATCTGTAGACAAAAAGAGAGTTGTATATCAAGGTAAACACCTGCTGGATCAACCACCACTATAATAAACATTTAAAGATTTAAACATTTAAGGAAATGCATATCACATGTATATGGATGTGGAGGATTGCAGCAAGCATCCACAGGTAGAATAATTGCATCAATTCATTACTGTTTCAACAATGACATTGGCAAAAGAATGAAAGGTTAGCATCTCAAAAAAAAAATCCTAAATACTGTTAAGGAGCATAGAAATTTTTTTGAATAACTGGTGACGTTAGGAAAAAAATATACTCTGTTAAATCACATATCAAACTGATTCTAAAAGGAAAAGAGAGAGATTAGCTTGGCAAAGAAACTGTATGAAGTAATACTATTATGATTCTGATTCCATCTCAAACCTGTCTTACTTCTTTGTTTATTATTCTGGAGGAGGTTGGGGAGGAGGAGGGTGGGGAGGAAGAGGGTGGGGAGGAGGAGGGTGGGGATGTGGAGGGTGGGGAGGAGGAGGGTTGGGAGGTGGAGGAAGGTGGGGAGGAGGGTGGGGAGGGGGAGGAGGAGGAGGAGAGGAGGAGGAGGAGGAGAGGGGGAGCTTTAGAGAGGATAATGCTACACACATCATCCCTGGGTGCATCCTCGATATGATCTTTCCCTGTTCATGAAGGTGTTATACTACTCACCCTGATTCTTTCTCTGAGGATGGCCTTGGTGTAAGGGAGGTTGGGAACCTCTGTGGATACTGCCTTCACCTGCTCCTTCTTGCCGTGCAGCTTCAGCGTGGTGATTGTAATCGTGTCATCGGTACTCCCAGCCCACGGAATCTGATTACAGTCTCGAAGTACGAAACCATGGATACCGGCTATACACGTTACCAGATTCTCCCTGAATATAGAGAAATATGCAAATGAATTATTATTTAATTATTTTTGTAAAACAAAACTATAAAAAACTAAATAAATTAAGGAAAAACATAATATAATTCTACAGAATGGAAGATTAAATACAATAGAATTGGAAGCTCTTCAATCGTAACAAATCTGTGAGATGAGAAGAAGGAAACAAAGAAAGATTTTTTTTTTTAAATGGAAAAAAAACAAGTCAACAGAAATATGAAAATGTTTATCTTTGAGTGATAGAACAGTTCAGTTTATTAAATGTGTTTGCTTATTTGGGAAAAGAATATCTTATGAAAAGAAAAGTAAAAATTAACTAGGATCGGAATACATTTTATATGTTTTTTAATTTCAATATATTTTGTAATCTCCTTTAATAATTATAACAATGGCAATAAACAATTGCTATTTATGATATTATGTAATATTATTTCACGGCTCGTTCTGTCCTCACCTGATTTCTGAAGAGAATTCTCTGGCCAGGTTATGTTTCTGCATAAAGTATTTAGCTTCCCCTAAAAGAGCACTTGGGGCCCAGTCACAGTTCCAGTTCACTTGCATGCCAGTCAGTAAACCAGGATATTGGCTGAGTAATAAATAAATTGAGCAAATAATCAGTATTGAAGTTTTTCAAAATCTTCCCAAAAGATTCTGGTTAACAATTTTGAAAGATGTTCTGTATTAATCATGATGATACAAAACCAAAAGATTTATTACCTAAAACCTAAAGACAAAAATTTATTACCTAAAATTTAAAGACAAAAATGTATTACCTTAAACCTAAAGGCAAAAATATATTACCTTAAACCTTAAAACAAAGATATATATTTAAACCTATAAACAAAAATTTATTACCTTAAATCTAAAAACAAAATATATTACCTAAAACATTAAAACAAAAATATATTACCTAAAAACAAAAGATTTATTACCTTAAACCTAAAAACCAAAAATTATTACCAAAAATCTAAAACAAAAATCCATTACCTTACGCCTAAAAACAAAATATATTACCTAAAAAAAAGATTTATTACCTTAAACCTTAAACAAAAAAATATTACCTAAAATCTAACAACAAATATTTATTACTTTAAACCTAAAAAAAAAAGATTTATTACCAAAAACCAACAAAGTATGACATTAAATATTAAACTTCCAAGATGTGAATAAGGGTGAACACTCAAGTTCACAACCTTGACCTAAACTCACTTTAAATTAAATGACGGAATGACAAGTTCTAGATGGGCTAAACTTTTTCTTACTAACCACAACATACCACATATCTCTACCTACATCTATTTGATGAGCTAAAGTTTTGTTTTATAACTATAACATACTACATATCTATATCTAGTTTTGACAATTCAATCAGGCATTAAGTCACATGCCAAACTGTGTTTATAAAGGAAAGAGAGAATGGGCTTGGCAAAGAGTATGCATATCTTCAGTAATACAATTCACGGTTCTGAATTTGGCCTTAAAACTTGTCAAAAAAATGTCACTACTGTTTAACAAATGAATGTACAACAAACCATGCAGCAATTCTGAGCAGATGATGTGTTGGAGGAATGCACAGAATAATATGCAAATTAGTCTTGACCCTTGACACAAAGAACTTCATTGGATCAATCATTGTGTTGATGGCATTTCTCTTCATAGCTGGAGTCAAAGCCTGGAAAAGGAAAATAAAATAACTGGTTTATCATCATCATACTTGTGTATAGCATGGATTAATATATTTTATATATAAAGGGAAATGGGTGCGAGTGGGAGGGGCAATGGTAGGGGAGGGGCAATGGTAGGGGACGGGCAATGGTAGGGGAGG
>JAIPMN010005056.1:0-16146 GCA_020650975.1 Apostichopus californicus
ATATACATATGTATATATATATTTTTTTTTATTTATATTTATTTAAAATATATATATATAATATATATAAGATCTGGTGTGTATGGAAAAAGAGCATCAGTTTGGCTTTCAGATAAGCTAGAAATACCAAACATATCAAGTTAGCTTACAACTTGTGTGTTTGTTCATAGTAGTTGTGTGCTACTCAAATACAATCATTAGGGTAGTGTGTTCATTGCTCTGTTTGTTTTTTGCTGTTTTGTTTATTTATTTATGAATGCATTCCTTTGTATTTGATTTGATTTATTTTTGTTTCTGCAGTATCTCTGGGCTCTGCCATCCCTCATACCATGCTTGCCGCTTTACCCATACAGGAGATCAACTCCATCAGTGGAATACCACCTGGCTCTGCTCAAAGATTAGTAAGGTATGTTTTCTTCCCCCAGTATCACCTGGGGCAACATATGTATGTATGTATGGTCCATGGTCTGTTTGGAATAAAGGTTCATCACCCATGACACTTTGACTTAATTAAGCCTCACTGGTCTGTTTCTTTTCCTGTGACTTACACAGGTAGATGATACCGCAACTGTGGACGAGAGGTCTCATGAAAACTTTCTCCACATTGTGCTTTAAAGTATCACCTTACCATCTCTTCCCCCCCATCCCTTCCCTCCCCCACCTCCCCCCCAGCACTACTGTCCTTAATCCCACACATGTATAGAGGCTTCCTTCGAACATCCCAATGAAACAGATTAGTTTTGCATAAAATTTATATGTTTTTGCACTTAAAAGAAGAAGAGCTGGCTCTGAAGAAAAAAAAATGTGTGATGAACTTTTATGGTGCACAAGAATTGTGCTTTATCATATAAGCAATATCAAACTCATCACTGGTCAACCATGCTATTTAATTAGTAGTCCCAATATTAATCAAGCCATAGTTTTACTTTTTGGCAGACTAAACAGTATCCTCGTAATTTTTCTATCTTTTGAAACCCTGTCTGGCTAAAAAAGGATTACGATGGTAGATTTTCAGTGCAGCCTGTTTCCTTGGTAACTGTGTCGAAAGAATCGTGTTTTATGGATACCATGGCAACCGTTGCAGATTAAGTGTATCTACCCAGAGAAGATATCAAAGGATGCCTCCTCTCTTCCCATTTCCCTCCTTTACGCCCTCTACCTCTCCCCACTCCCTTCTGTCCCCTAACAACCTCTTCCCCCCCCTCCTCCCCAAACACACCACCCACACATAGAATTCTTTTTAACCTCGAAAAAAAAGAACTAGTTTTGCATAAAAGATGGTATAAAATTGTCTTCAAAATAAGATGGAAATCATAACCATTGTCAGCGATTGAATGAATCTCTGAAAGTGCGGTCGAACTCTCTCTCGCGAGTTTTTCCATCATCTGCCCAATGAAGCATCCGATAGCGATATCAGCTTCATTACCGGTTAACCTACCACTATTTTATCCGACAGATAAAGGAGTAACCATCTCATTTATATAATTAGTTGTATTACTAACTTAATTGTTTGTCTGGCTCATTAAATTGTGATTAATCTCCGTTAGCTCTATGCTAATTTATTTTGTCATCCATCCCATCATAGTCTTTTTTTAACCATGCCATTCTTAGCAAAATTGTGTGTATTGTGGTTAAAGATATCAACAGGATACTTTTCCATACCCTTCCATCTCCACCTCCACCAACCTGCCCCCCCCCCCTCCACACCCCTCATTTCCCAATCCAACTTTCACAAGGCCAAGAAAGTTGATGGAAAAAAAAAGACATGGAAATATTATGAGTAAATTCACCTTTTGTAACCTTTTTTAGATAGTCATGTGGGAAGGAGACTATGGCATGCACATGTGATATGACAAGAAGAATTTCTAAAAACTATGAAGGAAAACTTTCTTTATAATGTTTTGGAACAGTCTACAACTTGCATTTCAAAAGTTATGAGAACATTTTGAGACCAAATTGCAGATCACGTAAAGATGATACCGTATTAAACAAAGTATTTATATTTTTTTGTCACCCTCCCTCATCCTTTTAGACCGCTAGCCAGGACCCATTCAGCACCCCTCCCTACCAGTCAACAAGCAAGTGCCGCCCTCCATTCCTCCCAGCATATCCTGTCTAATCCTCATCTTATGGATGCGCACACTCAGCAGTTGCTCCTCTTGCAACAACAAGTAAGTAGACTAGACCTTTTGTGGTTTTTTTGGGGGGAGTGGTGGGTGGGGGTGGGTGGGTGGGTGGTTAACATTGCTTTTCACAATCTGTGCATTCTTAAAGGTCATGCCTCCCCCAGGTGGCAGAACCTCAAATAATCTGGTCGGGTTTGATAACTACCAGACCCGTCAACTCTCCCGGTTTTACCGGGAGACTCCCGGTTTTTACCCTTATCTCCCGGCCTCCCGGTTTCATATTCTATTCTCCCGGTTTTTTTAATGTTTCATCACTTGCGACATTTCTGAAAATAGCCAACAATTAGTCCTATGCTAAGTAATTTCCCACAGTAACGCTGAACAGGAAAGGCTATTCAGTGTAGTTTGCAAGAACAAGACAGACAGTGGGTCAAGTCTCAAGCTTGGTGGGACTCTATCTAGCATACTAGCCATGAATCACAGTACCCATAGTCCACTGTTCCCTGTTTCAAATGTAAGCCTACTAAAGAAACCCTGTACAAAGCGAAGCGAGCTGCTGTAAACTACAACAAGAAACACTGATTGAATGATTCTCTCATTGTATTGCATAAGTAGACTATACTTATTTAGGAGTATTTATATCATTTCAGTTGAAAATTACCAACCTCCCTATTTTTCCCTTGTTCTCCCTATTTTTTGGCCATGAAAAATGTTATTCTCCCTATTTTGGGGTCAAACAGGTTGACAGGTCTGTAACTACATTCCAGTTCATGTCAGGTTCACTAAGAATCATTAGAAGGATGGTTATAATAACCAATAACTGTAGAGCAGAGATTTCTAGTTTTTCCTTTGTTTTGCTCCTCTCCTCGTCAGAGATTGTTAGAGTCTGAGGAACAAGTAGACGAGAGAGATGAAGAATCTCTCAGTCAAAAGGAAAGATCTGTATCCAGTCTGAAGGATCTGAGGCACATCAAACAAGAGCCAGTCGACCTCACAGAAGACGCAGAGGAAGAGGAGAGGTGTCGTCTGAGGGTGAGCACACTGTCATGGGGGTAGGCGGGGGGGGAGCTACTTTCTTCTGTCGATCGTGTTCAAACTTTTTTTTTTGCTTTTTCGATTCTACAAATCCCTTACCAAATAAATGTTGATCCTTTTTAAGCTCGACTAGTCAAGTTTCATTTGGGAATAGTGACATCAAAGTTTTAAAAAAAAAATAAAGTATGAAGTGTTTGCAAGTTACGTGTAAATCAGTTTAATGCGTTTAAATGCTGTGAAAAGTATCTGGCCACCAGAACATTGTGGATCGAGTCGGGAGTTTTTCTTGCCCCCCCCCCCCCTCTTCTTCATTCTGTGAAAGAAATCAAGCAGGATGCTTTAGAGTGATTAATTGCGAATTTCATTTCGAGTAAGACTGGATGTGGTCGGAGAACTCGCCGTCCTGACTCAGAAAAGCTGTTTTAAAAAACAACTAAAAGATGGCGGCTAAAGTTATCAGAGGCAAAAGGGAAGGGAAACAAAACTGTTGGATTAAAGAGAGAAACATGCAGAATTAAGATCAAGAGAAGAAGGTGAAGAGAAGTCATGCTCCTCTTTTCCTCGAAATTAGGCGAACGATCGTACTCATAATCTTTATGCTTATGATCAAGTACTGATGTCAGGTGATCCTGTTATACGTACGACCAGTGCAATTTGATATTGATCTCATTCTATTTGCAATTATAAAACCCTTCTTTTTTTGGGGGTTCCTTACAGGATAGAGAAGAATTCTACATGAAGCACACATCATTACCTCCTTCGGTTAGACTCAACGACACAGGTATTTTATTATTCCTCTCCCTCTCTCTCTCTTTAGCGTCTATTTTATTTCGTTTTGTTTCAATTTGTTCTATGAGAATTACCATGTATTAAAGACACAATCAACCCCCCCCCCACCCTAGCTGTAGGAAACCAAAACATCTTCTTTTTAGTGGGACTTTAATTTAGACTTCAACCTAGGATTAACCTGTGTCCTAATTTTGTATCAATATTCTTCGGAAAAAAAACACTCCCCCCTCTCCCCGAAGTGTAATTTGTGATATGAACCCCGATTGCTTTTTTTTACATTCCTTGGTATATGTATATTGACTGTGTCTATCTATTTTGACCCCCTTTTTAATTTTTTTTTTGATAATTGATGTTTTTTGTTGTAGGTGCCTTGGCTTCCAGTGACCTTGCCCACAGAACACTGAAAAGAGCCCAAAGTTCCCCCACACCTAACACTGCCAATGACGGCTCTCAACAGGGCAAGTTCACAACAGGTGGGTTCATTTCAACAAAGTCGTAACATACCTGTCTTTGCTCCGTATGATTATGTATTCCTTGTAACTGTTATCCCCCACTCCACCCCACTCTATCCCACCCACCGGTTGCACGATATCCCCCACTCCACTCCACCCATCGGTTCCTCATAACTATAGGGGTTTACTGCACCACTTTCATATTTGTGATTTGTTTATATTTTTTCAGAATGTTTCAAAAATCATAGACAAAAGTGAGATGGAATAATAGATATTTATTGAAGATTATCAGTATTGTGCAAAATTATAGCCTGCAAAGTTCTGACACCCCTCCACACCACCCCCCCCCCAAAAAAAAACATTCCTAAGACCCAAAGACATGAGGGGATAATTCAATGCATCTCAGCAAGTTAAAACGATTTCTACTAAAGGCAGGGGTGAAATCTTTGTCGAAAGTTTGACGAACATTTGAATTCTAGCATATTTGGGTGCGCAATACTGGTAACCTTTAACAACCTTTACGAGCAGCTTCTCCTATGATGTGTCGTGACTGTTCATTGAATGTCCGTACTCTCTCTTCCACCAAATGATGAAGTGTGTACTAGGGATTTGACGGTCTGTCGTGGTTCTTCTCCCTCTCTCTCTACAGGCCTTGCATACGATACCATGATGCTGAAGCACCAGTGTATATGTAACAACAATGCTAACCACCCAGAGCACCCCGGTCGGCTGCAGAGTATCTGGGCCAGGTTACAAGGGACCGGATTGGTCTCCCGGTGTGAGGTATCTCATCCTCTCTCAGTCATGGCTTGATTTAGTCACTCTTGTTTAATTTTAAAGATTTGAAGATTGAAAGCAAGAGGTCAGTCTTAAATAAAAACAAGACTTGGGGTTCTTATCAGTAAAGTCCAGCTTTAACGGTTAGAGTTTGTGGTTGCCTTGGTGATGCCGATAAGGCAGAATTTGTGATGCAGTTATGAAATCTTGCTGCACCAAACAAGGAAGTGGGATTGTTAAACTAATATGAAGTAAAATCAGAATACAAAGTTCGGAGTATATTATCGTCAAAGTTAATAATGATCCGTGGGACCGTTTCTTTGCTGGTAGTTGTTACGCTTTAAGGTTAACATTTTCTGGTGGTTGGAAAAGAAAGTATTGCACACTGAACTGAGCAGGAAAGAATGGAATTCATTTACCCTTTCAAATGTTGATTGCAAGAATCATCATCGTCGGTTTTGTTTTTATCACTTACTTGTAGAAAATAAAAGTGAGAAAGGCAACTTTTGAAGAACTCCAGTCCTGCCACAGTGAGGGTTATGTCCTTTTCTTTGGAACAAGTCAGCCCAACAGGAGTAAGATAGATCCCAAGAAACTTGGTAAGTGATATAATAAAATATCATTCTCATTTGAAATTTCCCTATAAAGAAATGTAATTCTCACTTGAAATTCCCCTTTAATGATAATATAATTCTCGTTTGAAAATTTCCCTATAAAGAAATATAATTCTACGTTGAAATTTCCCCATGAAAAAATATAATTCTGATTTGAAATTTCTCTACAATGAAATATAATTCTTGTTTGAAATTTCCCTATAATGGAATATAATTCTCATTTGAAATTTCCCCTATAATGGAATGTAATTCTCGTTTGAAATTTCCCTATAAAGAAAACTTTACATGAAATTTTTCTGTATAATGAAGTATAACTCTTGTTTCAAGCTCCTTTCAAAGAAAAATTATTGTACATTCATAAACTTTCCTGACTTGAAATGTAGGTCTAATTGTCATCATTTCAAACTTCTCAATTAAAATATACCCGTTATTACAAATTGCTCTAAAGTGAAACATGATTCTGATTTCAGACCGCTCTAAGATAAATCATTCTGTAACAAAGAGGATTGTTAAAGATTGTAAATTTCTCTCATCATTCTTACTCTCGTTTTGAATTTCTCCCAATGACATGCAGTTCTCATCCCAAACTTTTTTCGTCCAGCCCTTATATCATATCTTATAAACCTATTGACAGGCAAAAGAGATGAGTAGATAAGTATATTTGTGTTTTTGCATATTTTTTTTTTGTCCCTCCCTCCCTCCCTCAGCATGTATGCCGAAGCGTAATTTTACCTGGTTACCATGCGGTGGGTTTGGTGTCGATACCGATACCATCTGGAATGATCTCCACTCTCCTAGTGCAGTCAGAATGGTAAGTCTCATATTTGTGCATTTTCTCTCTCTTTGTAGATATTCTGTAAGTCTTGTTCCTCCTCTCTTTGTCATTTTATACAACTTTTAACCTCTCTCTTGATTGATCTACGTCTGCGGGCCACATGCTGCCCGTTAGTAATATTTTTGCGGCCCGTGAGATGTCTCAAGAAAAAGAAAAAAAATCAATCTATGTTACATCATCACAAAAAACGAACTAGCTGCTCTGAATTTATCGGCACTAATGATGCTGTCAGGTAGGCCTATTATCCCCATTAATCATCAACTGTACTGTATTGACATTATGTTTCTGTGAATACAGATTAAGTACACACACCTATTGCTTGAAAGTCCTCGGAATCAAGGTTTGAAATCAACAGCAGATCATTGGTCAGGTGCGGCCCAGTCAAATTTTCACTCCTTATATCAGGCCCATTCATTCAAAAAGGTTGCCCACCCCTGATCTACGTGATATGTATGACTGCTGTGCAACGAACTTTCCCCAAACAGCCAAGGGAACTATGTCATTCCATTTATTTAAGGTGTAAGATAAGATATACCGCTCTGGCGTAGAAAGCTTAACTCCCGAGACCTGCCTTCAACTTTTCTCTCCTCATTTTCCAGGCTGCCGGTGCTGTAATCGAGCTTGCCTTTAAAGTCGCTGCCGGGGAACTGAAGAACGGTCTGGCGATCGTACGGCCACCGGGGCACCACGCCGAGACCTCTCAGGCCATGGGTTTCTGCTTCTTCAATTCCATCGCCATAGCTGCCAAACAGCTCCGCACAAAGCTCAAGTTGAACAAGATACTGATCGTCGATTGGGTGAGGATTTCGTCTACGTCAAAATCATCGTTAAATAAATTAAAAAAACTTATCAAAACAATTCTATCAGAGATGATTTAAGGATTTTAAGATAAAACTGTATCACTTTGAAATAGTTTGTGTGGCGTGTCAATTTATCCTCCTTTTTACCTTTGTAAACATTTACACCCTTACACTAACGTCAGATTCATGAAGAAAACTGCTCATATTACATCATCGAAACCACAATGCACGTTTGCATTCTGGTTTGTTGTTGTTGTTGCTGTTGTTCAGAAGGTGTCTCTTTCTTTCAAATTCATTCAGTATATTTTTGTCTTTTCTCATCAGGATGTTCACCACGGCAACTCAACTCAGAAGATTTTTTACGAGGACCAGCATGTGCTCTACATCTCACTGCATCGTCACGACGATGGCAACTTCTTCCCAGGCACCGGAGCTCCAGACGAGGTAATTTCATCGTTACAAATTCAGAGTTTTTATCATCTTCAGGTTTTAGGAGACAGCTAAGAACATTTGTCAAAATTGCAAGGAAAACTTGAAGCCAAAAATAGCTCAAATCTGCAGATTTTCATTTATCAGTTACCTTTTTGAGATAAATACATCACACAGTATTGTAGAAGTTTCATCCGTTTGTGAAGAAATGTTGGAAATTACTTCCTTTTCTCTTTGGTAGTTTTCACACTCAGGAACGTAATCGTGTAAAACCAGAATTTGAAATTGAGAAAATCATTACAATTTTTTGTTCCCTGTTCTGACCTGTTGTGTTTCTTTTTCCCTTTTTGAACAAGCCTATCAAGGCTTGACCCTAAAGTCTATGGGTCAGTTTTGCACAAAATAAATGTTCTGAACATTGTTTGAATCTCGCCAGACAATCTTGCAGAGTGGATATTTGGTACGTGCGTGAATTTTGTCAAGCCACTGGAAAAAGGTGTTTAACAACGCTGGCTCTTTCTTGACTTTACTATTCGTTATCCTAGGATATCCTAGCTAATGTCTTTCTTGTTCTCTTGCGTTTCTTTCCCGCTAGTGTGGCTGTGGATCCGGGCTTGGTTACAACGTCAACATTGCCTGGCATGGAGGACTGGACCCGGCTATGGGGGATGCAGAGTACATGGCTGCATTTAGGTAAATCATATCTGCTTGGATTTTGCTAGGTTTAAGTAAAGATCTCTTATTCTCTGTACACAACAGATTGTGATGTAGCTTCACCTGTCTTCTACCAGAATTGAGTAAAATCTGCAGGAGAATCCCCATACTATGAATGAAGTATAACCTAAATTAACCTATGGGACGAGGATAAATTGAACTGATAACAGAGTATATATTTCAGTTTGGCAGGCCAAGACCTGCAACCTTCAAACTCCCACTCTCATCTCCCCTTCCTCCCTCCTACCCCCTTCCCCCTACCTCCCTCCTGCCCTCTCCCTCAGTCCTGCTCCCTTCCCCTTCCCCCTTACTCCCTCCTGCCCCTTCCTCCCTCCTGCCCCCTTCCTCCCTCCTGCCCCCTTTCCCTCACTTCCATCATTGTCCATGTATCAGCCAGCATTACATGTACCATATACCTGTTACACGTGTAGATAAACCTATCAATCAGACATTCCTACAGACAAACGAACAAAGTGTGTACTACTTCCTCCGTACTTTGTTGTTCTTTCACAGAACGGTGGTCTTACCGATAGCGAAAGAGTTTTCTCCAGATGTGGTGTTGGTGTCTGCAGGGTTTGATGCAGCAGTGGGTCATCCTGCACCTCTGGGTGGTTACCAGGTATCTCCACAGTGTGAGTATCCCATAAATGAGGGAGTGGGTATGAAATCTGGGTGCTTATATAGTATCCACACAGTGTGAGTATCCCATAAGCCAGGGAGTGGGTACGAAATTTGTGTGGTTACATGGTATCCCCACAGTGTAAGTATCTCATAAGCCAGGGAGTGAGTATGAAATTTGGGTGGTTACATGGTATCCACACAGTGTAAGTATCCCATAAATGAGTGAGTGGGTATGAAATCTGGGTGCTTATATAGTATCCACACAGTGTGAGTATCCCATAAGCCAGGGAGTGAGTATGAAATCTGGGTGGTTACATGGTATCCACACAGTGTAAGTATCCCATAAATGAGGGAGTGGGTATGAAATCTGGGTGCTTATATAGTATCCACACAGTGTGAGTATCCCATAAGCCAGGGAGTGGGTACGAAATTTGGGTGGTTACGTGGTATCCCCACAGTGTGAGTATCCCATAAGCCAGGGAGTGGGTACGAAATCTGGGTGGTTACATGGTATCCCCACAGTGTGAGTATCCCATAAGTCAGGGAGTGGGTACAAAATCTGGGTGGTTACATGGTATCCCCACAGTGTGAGTATCCCATAAGTCAGGGAGTGGGTATGAAATTTGGGTGGTTACATGGTATCCCCACAGAGATTAGTCATACCTGTGAAACACATTGGTCTTTTTCCATCATCGTCATTCGACTAATGAAAACCAAACTCAACCAGTTTGCTGTAAATGGAAAGAATAGAAGAGATATAGAGGGAGGTGTTGACATGGTCTCTCTTTCCATTTGATGATAGGCTTTGGTTATATGACACAGCAGCTGCTATCTCTCGCTGGGGGCAGAGTGGTGCTAGTCTTAGAAGGAGGTTACGATCTGCAATCCATCTGCGACTCGTCAGAGGTCTGTACTCAAGTGCTGCTCGGGGAGGAAGCGCCCAAGGTATCGGAGAAAGAGTTGGACGCGATACCCATCGAGAAGGCCGCCCAGTGCCTGGAAAAGACCATTAAGATTCAGTGTAAGTACATCCGTTACCTCCCAGACAAATTCAGGACAGAATAAAACAATAGAAACAAGATGTAGACCTGCTTTCTGCTTTTGGCTTTTATCTTTGGGGAGGTGGTGTAGCGGCATCTGTTTGTCTGTCATGGTTAGAGGACCATCTTATGATGATATTAGCAGGAAGGGTATCACCCAAACTTTGGAAACACACTGTACCCAAAAAAAAAAAAATCAATAAATGATAAGAACACTGACGTACAAAAGGAATTTTCAAGCATGTGACATAAATTTGAGCAAAACTTATTGAGAAACAAAATTTGTTATTCAAAAAAAAAAAAAATCATACACATCTAGCAAACCTTCAAAATCTTATTTTATTTACTGCTTAATGTCGGAAAAAATGGTAGCATTACCTCACCTATTCGCAAATCGCATCATCTGAAATGTTTCTGTCTATGGTTTATGTGAGTAATTAATATGGAGACAGCAGTCATTGATGGTGAGGATGGGTGCGAAGTATGGGAGGGAGTGGGGGGGAGGGGGTGGGGAGGAAATTCTGCTGTTTTATCCAATGTTCATTCTTGACAGATTTATGCAAAACGTTATACAATACAAACCATTAGGGGGTGGAGCTTAGGATATTTGTGGGAATAAGCCATGGTGGATCTTTCGTCCATCTGAAAAAGGCTTTCAAAAATGACCCAATGAGCCTTTTTTCTTGTGAATTCTTCAGCGGAATACTGGACCAGCGTAAGGACCACGTTGTCACTGATTCGTTGTTCGGAGAGGGGCTCGCAGAGGCAGAAGCTTATGGAATCTGAGGCAGTAGACGCCATGGCCTCTCTGTCAGTTGCCACTTCAAATCCATCCTTAAAGTAAGCCCATTTTGTTTTGCAAGTTTCTAGCTTTCAGGTTCTTTTCTTTATGCGATAAAATAGTGTCGAAAAATATTTCAAACGAAGTTTCCGAATAAATACTTGTAGCAGTTCTTCTTGGTAACCGTCGTTTTGTTTCATAGTTTTTTGGGGGTTTTTTTGCTAGTATTTTCCCTTGTTTAGGACTTTCACGTTGGTGTATTTGATTTCATGATGCAATTCTCAAGTGTCAGATGACACACCTCTTGATATTTTTCATGTTTTTCTTGTTTCATTGTTTTTCATTGAAGCTGTTTCATTGCTTCATTGTTCTGTTTCATTGTTCATTGAAGCTGTTCCATTGTTCTGTCAGGACCGCAGGCATCTTTTGCATTGAAAGAGTTCTCCTTTCAATTCAATTTCAATTTCTTTATTCCAGTATAAATTACAAAATTTATAAATAGGACAAATAATAATGATACACAAAAGACGTAAAAATGTACAATCATGAAAGCATGAGTAAATAAGAAATAAGATGTTTCAAGAATATTCAGAACGTACAAACAATATCCCATCCAGTCCTTGTCACGGATGAAATTTACTGCAAATCGTCGAGTAAACGTAGGAGATGGCGTCGTTCCGCCATCTCAACCCACGTTGTCCAAATCAGAAATCTTGAATGATTCTGTCGTGTCATTCATCAAAGACTAGCATTCAATGAAGAAGTAACGGCAAACCTGGTAAATATGATGGTGAGGTTATCATAACAACCATAAAAATGTCAACTGAATTTTTGTTCTTGTTTTGTTTTTTCGTCTTCGTGGTTTGCAAGATTTCTTCCGTGGGAGACTTAAAAAAAAACATTTTCTTGTTTTTCAGTCTTTTTTTCATGTGAGCTGTAAAAAGGGAATTTTTTTTAAATTCTACTGTAACCTAGCAATATTGCACACACTGTCATCATAATGTAGTGAGTGGACAAATTTAACTCACTTTTTACAGCATGCGGAGCGCATTGAGACCGCCAGTATAATGCCCTATATAAATAAGTATTATTATTATTATGTTTTTCCAGAGTTGTGACGCTTCTCTTTCTAGTTTCTTTGTTTGATTTTTTGTTAGAAAACCTTCATTCCTGACTAATATTTTTTCTCTCTTTTCTCTCTTTTTTTTCTCACAGTGAAACTTCGGAGCCGATGGAAGACGTCATCACGGAAGAACCCAAAGAAGACGATACGCATTGAATCGTCGCACGAGTCCTAATCATTCAAACGGAAAGGGAAAAAAATCGAAAAAGTACTGAATGGAGAGAGCGAGTTTCATCGCCGGTTCTGCGATCCTGGTCATCGTCTTCAACCAGAAAGGATGGAAAAGGTGCTCTCTAAGTTCTTCTTCTTCTTCTTCTCGCGACGAAGTAGCACGGACGTGCACGCAGGGTTTTGACGAAAAAACCTGTCCTGCCTGGTCTTGCTCGGAGACGAAAAATTTGTACATTTAACTTCTTAGTGTCTTTTTTTTAGTCGTCACTTGACACAGCAGTATTTTTTTTTTTTTTTACACACGATAGTATTTATGCATTTCTTTGTTTGTTTTTCTTGGACTTGTTCTTTTCTATCTGAACCAAGTTTTTATGTGATGATTATTATGTTGGTCAATTGTAGTGTTAATTAGAAGTGTCGTCGTCTTTCCTGTTTCATACTTTTTTTCGTCGAAAAATTGAAGTCTTAAAATATCGCGGAGACGAGTTTGTGTTCTCTTCATCCAGTGGCCAAAGAAGCATTCAATGTGAGTACATTTCTGGTCTGGTCTTATTATAAAAACCATTGCAAAATTTATCTAAAAGCATTTCTTATAATAGATTAAGGTGGGGTTTGTTTTTGGGGACAGAGGAATGTTATAAATACTCTAGCAGTTCACCAGGCTCTGTTCAAAGCAGACCCATCATCTCTAGCACATGGACAAAAATAAATGAGCAGTATTAATACCACAATCAAAACAAAAAGCCAGGTGGGTAAAACAAACTTCAGGATCGGCAAATTTTGATTCTTCGAGGTCAGAATTAATATGCAAGCATAATTAACAACAGGTGAAGTGAAAGGTAAGAGTATGAGATTCTGTAAATGCGACTACACAAATTTAAATATCTACGTACAAACAGTCTTTGTTTAACTGAACAATTGAACATCAAAAATCTGTCATTACTGAACTGAAATCATAATGGTGTCAGCTATAACTAATCTATCCAACAACAATAGACACTGAAATAGGGCATTTCTTACAAAAAGCCTCAGAAAAAAATAAATATAGCTCTGTTCTACTAAAAAACTTATTTGTCTTTTAAATGATAATTTAATTATCAGTTTTATTTAATTAATGGATGTTATCGCGCAGATTGTCATGTTGCAACTTTTTTTTAGCTTTTAATTTCAAACCGTTAAATTTTTTATGGATTAATAAATAAATTGATATGATTATTGGAATTTGATCAGTGTAATGACTGGACAGTTTTACAGCTATTCTCTCAAAATTAGCAACTTAGAAAAATACTAATAATTACTTCCTTTCCTCTCGTGGCCCTTCCTTATCTGTCCCCCTAAAAAATATGGAGTTCCATTTCTGTTCTGGTTTTTCAGTTCACGTCTGTAGCATTCCGTGGACCTTTTCATTACTGTCCTCGCTGCGTTTGTATGAAATACGGACGAATTTTGAAATGTCAAGTACCTCAATAAAGCATACCGGCCTATAAAATTCAGCCTATCTCAATCGCTAAATGCCAGTGAATTTCACCATTTTTTCGGTAGAAAGAAGAATGGCACTTGCATTTTTCTGCCGGTGCAAAACTGACGCTGCCTTTTGTTGGCCGTCGTGTTAAATTTAGTAACAAAACGAAGGAAACTTTTAATACAGAAACTCTTAACCATGTTCATGAAAGTCCAGTTACCAAAAATATACCAGATGCCTCATGACTTGCTTTTGTCTGCAGGGATGTACTCTCCTCCTTTATTTGTATTTTCCAAATTTTTTATTCTATTATATTTTTTATGTTTTTTTTTTAAAAAAATTTTTTAGATGCTACAGATGTTCAGCCTTTTTTTCTTCTCTTATTGATAACGTGTGGTACTTTTCGTCGTTCTTTTCTGTTTTTTACTACTTTTGTTTATATCTCAGATTGTCGGCCAGTAGCTATAAAAAAAAAACATAAGAAGCCTCTCTCTCTTGTTTGCTAAGTCAAAGTAGGTTCTACCTTGGTGGACAATTTGTATTCAGTATTTTTTGCTTTATTCTCTCATGTTTTTTTTGTGTTTTGTCGGAATTTTTGGAAATTATTCAAATACTATCTAAACAAATTGATGCTGTCAGCAGCTGATAGGAACCAAGCCTAATTTTTGAAGGATTGCTTCACACCCACCCTTCTCCTTTCTCTTTCATTTGTTGTTGATTTTTTTGGTTGCATTTTCTAGAAAACTTAACTTACTTTAAGTAGCTATTAATTCAACAGAGAGGCCTTTGTTTGTCTACCAAGGAAAACCCATTCAGTACTTACCTATTATGAGAGAGGAAAGCTTTACCTTTGTTGAAACTTAACCAAAAAATGACACAGGATAAGAACTACTATTCTTTGGGGGGGAGGGGGTGCCAATAAGAAAATGAAGTGGAATAATCCCTGAAGTTATCACTCCTTTAAATATCTCTAAGTATGAAATATTTGATATGGTATGGTGGAAGGTGAATTTCTTTAAAATAACAATTTGATCAATACTTTCATATCATGTCACCAAAATCCCCACCCCCCCCCATTCTTTTTCTTCCTTTTATTTCTTTGTGTGGATCTCAAACCATTTCCTGAAATTAGAGTTAGATTGGGTTGTCGGAATATGGATCTAACTCAGAGCTGAAAAAAATGTCGATAATGCCCAAAAAACTGAAAGGATAGTCTTAATGCTCTGTGAGTAACTTGTGGATAGAACGTGTCATTTTGCGTGTGCGTTATGGTTTTACATTCGCACACGTAACATACTTGCGACAAAACCGAATAAATTAATATGTATTATGGTTTTTATTCAATGGTACCCATAGTGCACTGATTGGTTTATACTCATAGGCTGATCGAGTCGGGCTGTATGCTGGTGTTACAATGATATCGGTCATGTACACAAAAGGACTTGCCTCAAAACCGAGTGAATACATGTGCATTGCGGTTTCACAGTGATACCCATAATGTACTGCCATGTAACTAAGCAAAGGACCGAGTCGGTTAGTGTTAATGATGGAATTACCATGTATTTGATTGGCAAACATAGTTTGACATATGCAGATAGTTCTAGACAGACCGGAGATGGTCTGTGTGGATTTTGGTGACAGTGTCTATCCCCATAGTGGTCTGATGGTTTACGAGTGGTCTGATGGTTTACTAGTGGTCTGACGGTTTACTAGAAGTCAGACCAAGTCTGATACTGTGTATTAAGGTTTACTAGTATGGTTTACTAGTAATCGGACCGAGTCTGTTTACTGTGTATTACGGTTTACTAGTATGACGGTTTACTAGTATTCGGACCGAGTCTGTTTACTGTGTATTAAGGTTTACTAGTATGACGGTTTACTAGTATGACGGTTTACTAGTATGACGGTTTACTAGTATGACGGTTTACTAGTAGTCGAACCAAGTCTGTTTACTGTGTATTATGGTTTACTAGTAATAAGGTTTACTAGTAGTCAGACCGAGTCTGTTTACTGTGTATTACGGTTTACAAGTATCTTGGTTTACTAGTAGTCGGACCGAGTCTGTTTACTGTGTAATAAGGTTTACTAGTATGACGGTTCACTAGTAGTTGAACCGAGTCTGTTACTGTGTATTAAGGTTTACTAGTATGACGGTTCACTAGTAGTGGGACCGAGTCTGTTTACTGTGTATTACGGTTTACAAGTATCTTGGTTTACTAGTAGTCAGACCGAGTCTGTTTACTGTGTATTAAGGTTTTGCAATGAGTCTGTATGTACATAGTCAATGTACAGTAGTGTATATATTGATAGATGTACATTTTTCACAACTTATGTGTCAATTTGTGGCTGACAAAACTGTTTGAATTCACCAAAAAAA
>JAIPMN010005057.1:0-11639 GCA_020650975.1 Apostichopus californicus
GCAAATTTTGGGTCTGTCGGCAAATTTTGGGTCTTTCGGCAAAAGGAGAAAAGGTGAAGAGAGCGAAAGGGGAAGAAAGAAGGAAAGCTGAATAGAGAAAAGGAGAACGGGAGCTTCTTCCGTGCCAAATTTGACTTAAATATGCACCAGATTGCATCTAAGGACGTTTCAAAACCTCCCCTTAGACCCCACCCCCATTTCAGACACCACTTCCAGATCCGTCGGCAAATCAAATTTGACTTAAAATATGCACCAGATTGCATCTGAGGACGTTTCAAAACTAAAAAATTTCCAAAGGGGAGGGGGACACCCCCTCCTCTTAGACCCCTCCCCCATTTCAGTCACCACTTCCAGATCCGTCGGCAAATCAAATTTGACTTAAAATATGCACCAGATTGCATCTAAGGACGTTTCAAAACTAAAAAGAGGGGGACACCCCTCCCCTTAGACCCTCCCCCATTTCAGTCACCACTTCCAGATCCGTCGGCAAATCAAATTCTCCACACCCCCCAACAAAAACCCCTTCGCTACGCCCCTGGGCGATATGGGTCTTTAGAAATTTTAATTTTTAATTCTAACATTTTGACTTATTTCCTCTTATCTCGAATTGCTTTTCTAATTTTTGGCTTTGTGTACTATCGAAATTTCGACTTTTTCGACCTTTCTGATCTCCCCCTGATTTCGACTTATCTCTCAAACTTCCTACCAAAATGTCAACTTTTTGGCCACATTTCGACTAAAGTTGGTATCAAACGGTCAATGCCTGATTGAAAAATCCTTCCCCACCCCCAATATTTTCTCGATTTTTTGTCGATATAGAAAGTCGATAGTTCGTTTCTTCCACTGTTTTATCGGACATGTTATAATTATTATTTATACCTATTGACAATTTGAATATAGGCTGTGTCCAAGAAGATGAAACCGTGAAAAGTTATAAATGATATCAATCGTGTTACAAATGAAATTGAATTCATGACTTGATATTTTAAGTGAACTTATGGTCTCCTGGTTGTATTTCAGCTGGATTTCGACCCAGTCTGGATGACACACCCTTCATACCGAGTGACACTGATCTCCCCTGCGACTCCCAACCCTGTCAGAACAAAGGAATGTGCCTGGACATCACAAAAGACATCGGTGGATTTGACGCGAAGTACGTATGTGTCTGCCAGAGAGGTTTCGGTGGCAAAAACTGCGAGGAAGGTGAGACACTTATGACCATGGAGCAGGTCCCTAATCTTTGTAAATATTTGAGATCAACTTTTGCGCGAAGCATTGGGAACGGGAAGGAACGCAAACATGTATACTTTTCCGGGCGACGGGAAAAGGGAGGCCTTAAGCCCCCTGATTTTACCCCCCCCCCTCCCCTACCCTCGCTGGCAGACAGGATATAATAGTTAGGGAGGGAGGTTTAAGAAGACACTGAGTAGAAATACTTAATCAAAAAAAATTAAAAAGGAACTAAAAGAATCAAGTGCCTTCACAATTTCCTCTTTTCTGTGTAGTTTTGCGAACAAAATCCAAGCTATTCTTGTTATTGTATCATTCTGCGATCCTTAAAGTTATTTGTTTACTTTTGGTTATTGGAATTTCCAAACGTGGTAATGGGTTTTCATGTCTTAAATCTTGTCATCATTACAATGTTTGGCTTGCTATAATACCTACTTTATTTCTCTCGTTCGCAGATCCAAAGTTTACTCTTTAGAACATCAGTGTAGACGACAGAGGCAGGCTTAGAAACTCTTTCCCCGTGACTTCAACATTTTTACTACTGCTGTTCCTCACTGCTGCTCCGTGACATGTGATAAATAAAAACAATTAAGTGGTGGAAGGGAATGTCGGGTATAAATTATGTATGCAGAAAGTAATTAATATGGGTACCGCATACAGTAACTAAAGTTTATAAAGACTGGCAAAATAAGTTAAAATCAATATGAAATATACCTTGTTAAGGTACGTTTTTGTATTTTCTTCTTTCCAAAAACTGACATGACCAAATGTCGTAAGGAGGTAATTATTATTAAATAGAGTCCTAGAAATATCTTTTTCCTCTTTGAATATTCATGTTTCAATAAACTAGAATCATATGATATATACATTCGTTAAGACTTTCTTCATGATTTATGAGTAACTTGTCGTGTCTCATTAAAAACGTAAGGAATGCGGTGACGTCAGTGCCTCTGTCCGCGATTTGAGCACATGCGGTAGTGCCATTTGGGCAACGTCGATACACTTCTAAATTTGGAGGAAATCACTGTTTCATTTCAAAAGGGACATTCCGGTGGCAGACAATGTCTTGAACGGTTTCTTGAAACTCCATCTCAACATCTTAACCCTAACTCGAAACATGGTTGAGTGAATGATATCTATGTTGACTGGCTAACCCGAAACACGGTTGATTGAAGGTACCTATATGTTGACTGGCTAAACCGAAAACAACGCGGTTGATTGATTGATACCTATGTTGACTGGCTACCCGTAAACACGGTTGAATGAATGATACCTATGACTGGCTAACATGGTTGATTGAATGATACCTATGTTGACTGGCTACATGGTTGATTGAATGATACCTATGTTGACTGGCTACCCGAAAACACGGTTGATTGAATGATACCTATGTTGACTGGCTACCCCGAAACATGGTTGATTGAATGATACCTATGTTGACTGGCAAACCGGAAACACGGTTGATTGAATGATACCTATGTTGACTGGCTAACCCGAAACACGGTTGATTGAATGATACCTATGTTGACTGGCTAATCCGAACACGGTTGATTGAATGATACCTATGTTGACTGGCCAAACCGAAAACATGGTTGATTGAATGATACCTATGTTGACTGGCTAACCGGAAACACGGTTGATTGAATGATACCTATGTTGACTGGCTAACCAGAAACATGCTTGATTGAACGATACCTATGTTGACTGGCTAACCCGAACACGGTTGATTGAATGATACCTATGTTGACTGGCCAAACCGAAAACATGGTTGATTGAATGATACCTATGTTGACTGGCTACCCCGAAACATGGTTGATTGAATGATACCTATGTTGACTGGCTACCCCGAAACATGGTTGATTGAATGACACCTATGTTGACTGGCTAACCGGAAACACGGTTGATTGAATGATACCTATGACTAGCGAACATGGTTGATTTAATGATACCTACGTTGACTGGCTACCCCGAAACATGGTTGATTGAATGATAGCAATGTTGACTGGCTAACCGGAAACATGGTTGATTGAATGATACCTATGTTGACTGGCTAAACTGGAAACGTGGTTGATTGAATGATATATAATTGCCTGGCTAAACCTGAACCTTTAAATTGGACTGATCAAATGGGAACATATCCAAAGCAACCTGGGGACTTTCACACGCAATTCCTACTTATTGTTTTCTAGGTATTGATAATTGTAATCCAACTTGATCTAGTACTTGATCCCTTTATCTTGGATTGAATAGTTTTCCAGCTTAAGCTCATGTTAACTACGTACCAATAACTGTGATGTATCCATGCTGAGATGCGTTTACAAAAATATCACATTTGACAAAACAACATCATATCTTTGCCATACAAATTGCTATGAAGATGTACTTATAGGCTTAAAGGCAAACCCGTAGGACAGCCCTCTGAGCAGACTACTGTGCCCCTATCTATGCCCCTAAACCTCCTATCATTCGTACAAAATCGTCACAAGGTACAGGACGAGTATATATATTGTGTGCCGTTCCGCGGTAGCGGCGCCAGAAATTCCAAAGGGAAGGGGTATGGAAGTGAGGATATTTTTTTATCTGGGGCTACGTGAACATTTCTGGAAGTGCAAAAACGCACCTATATAAAATATACATCACGGGGAAGTTTAGGGGCTAGGGAACACGTTCTATCCCCACCCAGCCGCATGCTTCATCGGTGTCGGTGAACCAAATTTAATTTTGAAAAATTCAAAATTATGACAAAACCTGAATGTCATATAATCAGGGTCGTACATTGACCTTTTTTTAGGAGGGACGATGATCAATTTTGACTCAGAGTTGGCTTCTTGCGACCGACTGACAGTGACTAGCTGAGCAACGTTTTGAAAAACAACAAAAGCGGGTACTTGCTTTATAATGACAACTGTACACTGTTATTGACTGGGAGTGCAGGAACCCAGAAGCTGCAGGACATTAACATAATTCTTGTTCACCTTTGTAGTGATTTGGGGGCGCCGCAAGACACGTCATAAGGAGGAATTACACTAACATTTCTCTGGAATGTATCCAAAGGCCATAGTGAAGGTCCAGGGGGGGGGGAAGTGGAATGTATCCCAGGGCCATAGTGAACGTCGGGGGGGGGGGAGTGGAATGTATCCCAGGGCCATAGTGATGGTCCAGGGGGGAGGAGTGGAATGTATCCCAGGACCGTAGTGAAGGTCCACTGGGGGGAGTGGAATGTATCACAGGGCCATAGTGAAGGTCCAAAGAGGGGAGTGGAAAATTCTGGAGCTCAACCGTTTTTCAGAAGTTCCTTGTTCTCTCAAAGTGAGTTTAAAGCACACAAAAAAGAAAAAAAAGAAAACAAAAACATATATTATATTATTATTTTTTATAAAAGCACATTACAGAGCGAGAATTCTGTGGAAGGTAGTCGAGCCCGGAAGTCCAATCTCATACCCTTCTATCTTAACTTTAAGGAATAACGAAGGCAGGGATCAAAGACAATTAATATTACTCAGTAACCTCAAAACCCTCTAATATTTGATTTTTAAGTAAAGCGCTGTTGAAAATTGGCTCCTAGGGCCTCAACACAATACACAGTAAGCCGCCATTACCTATGCTATACTACAGGAGTTTAACCCCGATCGCCTCGCGAGGTCATGCGGGGGATAATAGCTTTATTAATAAAGAATATACAACACATTGTATTCGTCTGTTCATGTGAATCATAAAATAACAGAGTAGGCCTAAATAGTAACGGACATATCAATTGATTGAGTCATTTCAAAGATATTTTGAAATTCAATCGAAGGAGGTCTGTATATACAGTCATTGATAAACCTTTATGTTTACTGGATCATAATCAATGTGTTTGTTTGTCACGCCTTTTGACTGGGTAGGGGGTGTGGGTGACGATATGGTTCTTCAAACCACAAGTCCGCGACAGCTTGAACATGTGACTTCCGGCCTTAAAAGAATAGTGCAGGTCAAAATTTCCTTTTGATATGTGAAAGAGGAACACAATGTAAGCATTCTGGTGAAATTTGCATTCAATTCCTATGTACCGCTTTGAGATATTGACAGTTGAAGTTGTCACCTTTCGTACCAAAATTGAGCTTGGAGCAAACAGGTGCGACATCATTGTTGCACACTGATAAATAATGTTTCTTTTTTTCGTTTAAAATTTACGTCTAATTTTGTACTCCACAATTGGAAGCATCCATAATGTGAATGTACCATCGGTATTGGTATTTCATAAACTTCACATCCTCTTCATACAAACTTGTTACCCTATCCAATCCAAGGTCAAATCAATAGACTGAAAAATAAATTTAAAAAAAAAAAATATTTGTCATTGTGCAACTATGACACCACACCTGTTTGCTTCAAGTTCACTTTTGGTAGAATATCAGATAACTTCAACTGTCAATGTCTCAAAACGGTACATAGGAATTGAATGCAAATTTCACTAGAATGCTTAGATTATATTCCTCTGTAACATATTAAAATACATTTTGACCTGGACTATTCTTTTAAGCAGCTTGTATAATGGTTCCATACCACAATTACAGCAGATGTTGGTAGAAAATCTTGGGTGAAACCAGATTTTTATGCAAAGAGAGCTGCAGGGCGGATGGGTTGGGGGGGGGGGGGGGTCTATGTACAAGTACTACCGCTTCTAGATCAAAATCTAAACGGCAATGGCGGAAAAAAATTAATGTGCTGTGATAGCCCAACGCATATGGTGGGTCGTATATGTCAGTTGAAAAGATCTAAGCGGCTTTGCAAAGTGACGAATTTTGTGCGTACACGAGTCAACGGAGCAATTGAATGTGGTAAGACAACCAATATAAGTTACGCTATCAGTACGCGCAATAGAAGAGCGTCTCAAATCACTATACCAAAGATTTATAAGGGGACGATGAAACTAGTGATATGTTTTCCGGCCCATCGCTCACCATGGAAATGAGTCCCTGTTTTTAGTGGGTTCGTGAGCTGTTGTAGATGCATCTTGGTCAAATTTATCTGAACATTTCCTGTGAAGTAAACATGATCATATAAATATTCATAGAGTTATCGGTGCGAGGGCGGGTTGGGGAGGGGGGGGGGGTGGAGTCGAGGAGTAGGCGTCACTCATAAACTGTTCAAAGGTCATTGCTAACTTATAGTCCACAAATGGGTGATCATGTCAGCTCAAAGTTCCATTTAAAGCCGTGAAAATTATGTGAAAACAGTTCATTTTGTTCTCATTAAAAACATATTTCCAAAGTAACACTCAAATAGACAAAAAAAAAACGTGTGAGCAGGTATGTTAAGTTGCCTGAGCAGCTAAATATAGTCCAGACGAACTCTAGATGTTGAAATCTTTTGTCATTGTTTGGGGATTATACATTTAAAGTAACAATGATGTTGGACTGACAATGAAGATTGACGAACTGCAGAAAGCTTATCAGTAAAACAAACCAATGTAAGCACATGCGCTACTCTTTTGATATATTCAAACAGTACTCATTTCCATGTCTATATTATTAAATTTTTAGTAATAATTTTTTATTATAAAAAAGTAAAAAAAAGTAAGGGGACCTAACATTCTGGTTACAGTGGGATTTGTAGACGCTAACTCCCTTAACGAGGAGGTAACTAAGTCTCTCGTCCATTCGCTAGTTACATCTCGTCTCGATTACTGTAATGCTCTCCTGAATGGAACGTCATGCTCCTCAATCAAAAAAACTACAGAGGGTCCAGAATACGGCTGCAAGAATTATCACCAGAACCCGTCGTTACGAACACATCACTCCTGTACTCCGAGACCTGCATTGGTTGCCAATTCATCGCCGGATAAATTACAAACTCATTCGGCACGTTTTCGTATTCTTAATGACCAATCTCCGAGTTATATGTCTGATTTGGTGAAACGCTACACGCCAGCTAGGGCATTACGGTCCCAAAGTCATCTTTCTCTAATCATTCCTCATACTAACAAAGTCACATATGGAGATTGTTCTTTCAGTGCAGCAGGTCCTAAACTATGGAATTCTCTTCCTCATCACTATCCTCATCACTATCACATCTAATGACACTTTAAGAAGCATTTGAAAACTTATCTTTTTAGGCTTGAGTATGGGCATTAATCTTATTCATATTACATTGTTTTATTCACTTTACTGTGCCCATATTTATGTATATTTATATTTTTATGTTCTTTATTGTGGTTTATTACCCTAGCTGTCTTATTTCTTGTTTTACTTTTACTGCTGTTGTTATTACTTTTAGGTTTTCTTAAGTTTGGTAATTTGATATTCCAGGTTTTGGTTCTTTTGTACAGTGCTCTTGAGCATGTTTTATTTCATGATAACAGCACTTAAATCTATGGTATTTATTTATTTTATTTATTATTATAACTGAGACTAAAGCAGATACA
Organism: Apostichopus californicus; assembly: GCA_020650975.1. Lineage (NCBI taxonomy): Eukaryota > Metazoa > Echinodermata > Holothuroidea > Aspidochirotida > Stichopodidae > Apostichopus > Apostichopus californicus. The sequence continues at coordinate 7,637 of JAIPMN010005057.1, forward strand.
GGATCAATTAGTAAAACAGAGTAATGAAAGTCTCTGCAATGGCGACTGGCCAAGATTCTCACTTACCAAAAAAGAGTCATATACATATTGTTGTTTGAGTGTTGGAAGGAGGACCATTCAATATACAGGGTATAACCAGATAAACTAAACGAATCCAATCATCAACAATAATCACAGAAACACTTAATTAATAATTGATAACTACACTCCATTGCTACAGAAAACAGCTGTGCCAGTTTACAGTGTACTATCTACTGATGTAAATTTACTAGTGAAAGAGTGTTTCTCACACATCAACTCTTAAAATGACCTTGTACTGTTTATATAGTAGCCCAGTCGCTAATGAACGAATATGAACAAAGACACGCCTTGTCTATAGGTATAACCATCTGAATAGCCCGTTATCACAACAGTGTTGTCACTTGCCTACGACAGACTTTATTTTGGGACCTTTAAATTATAGTCACAACGAAAAGTTAGTCCATGTTTGAAAATGGCCGCTACCTTATTTCCGATGGCAGCTTGTCTTTTATTATCCATAATGCCAACACTGGCACGTAAGTTTGAACTTCTATTCACATACAATTCAGTCACTCGAAATGTATTATCTGGTTGTCTGTGTAATTGTGCGTTCGTCTGTGTGGCTGTTCGTGTCATGTGATGTTCCCACGAAGAATCTCAGCCATGGCAGTTTGTTATAATAATTATGATATCATATGTCTCATCTTGCCGCCCGCTTATGCGATTGGTATTACCTTGATATTGTTCATACTAGAGTGTGTGTGTCTGCGTGTGTGTGTGGGGTGGGGTAGGGGGAGGGGGAGGGGGGGGGGGGTTCTGTCACTGTTGCCTCATTACGTTGACTAAAGACCCAAGAGAAACATAATACTGGTGATAGCGAATCATGACAAGTATTGATCATTGTCGACTTTCTTAGAAATACTGAAATATTTTCATTTTCTTGATACTTGGAATTTGATTTTGGTCAATGTTTTTTCTTACATTTTGTCTTTCTGAAATCATTCTTTGCTACAGAGAATCAGTGTACCCCTAATCCTTGTCAACTCAACGGAGTTTGTGTTGCATACCAGGACGATTTCATATGTGTTTGCCCAATCGATGCTATCGGAAAGACCTGTATTGAAACAACAGGTAAGCCTTGCCTTTTACTGTACAATCGTATTTGACCATGAACTTGACTCCATTGTAGACTCTTAACTTCATGTGCATCGAACTGTAACGGTATTTTCTTGTTTTTCTGGTCGCCACAACAAAGCCCTGTGCTCCCTACGTAATGTGAAGAATGGACTAGCTTAGGTAGGCATATATATCACTAAAGCTTACATATGTGCTTCAGTATAACACGATTGTACGATATGTATTATGTCGACTCAGCACCATTTGATGAAGAATAGACCGGAAGGAGGGGAGGGGGGGGGGGACTGCAGAAGGATAAATGTATAAACCTTGTGGTATGCCGACTATTATTAGAACTATAGAACTACTAGTTTAATTACTGATATATGCACAGTACTATATCCAACTGAGATAGAGAAGTCTGCAACAATCCTACCTTGTCGGAGGCAGAATGAATGGTATATACTGGTACACAAGCGTACTAAACACTTGACTCGATCAGTAGGCTGGCCCATATTGCTCAGCTAGCTACCGTGATTTGCCTGATTGCCCCAACGATTAACTTTCCTTCCTTGCTACATCTCTAATCGAAAAAAAAGGAGCACATGCATGTATGCAAAACGACCGTACGTTTTAATCGTCGGACATAACCTTACGAGTCGAAAATTTGTTTACAAGTAACTATGGTGTCTCTAGAACTTTAGAACAATACGTTGAAATGTTTACTGTGTCCCATGAAAGTATCATTTTCAGTCATACCTGGTAAGCATGAACCTAATATCGACCAAACTCAATTATATCTGTTGTAACTCACTAAACGTTCCTAATAACCACAAACTAATTAAGAGACTTTGATATGAATCTAATAGTATATGTTACTCACAGATCCGCCATCGACGATAGCTGCTACCACCTCATACCAACCTAACATGGTTTCAGGTCATTCTCGCACTACGGTGGATAGGCTCAACGTTTTCTCTACTGTGATGTCAACTGTTCCTACAGAGACGACGAAATCGACTGATGGAGGGTCAACTTTTCCACTTAATGTTGTTGTCACTGATGGTAACATCGATACTAGAACAGACGTTGCTTCTCAACAAACATCAACTCAGAAGATTGATCAGACCAGAGTATCTCCTTTCATATCAGAGGGCTATGAAACTGTTTCTTCAGATTTAACATCAACAAATATTATATCAGATGTCGGTAGCACTGATATCGTGAGTGACGTATCGGATAGTAAAACAAACCAGGATTTCGTCACATCTCTCGATCAGTCAGTATCGTCTTCAACCATGATAACAACAACTGCTGAATCATCAGAATCTTCATATTCTAACAAAATATCACGAGGGACGGAAGACATGCCTGATGTTGTAACCATGGTGACCGTTTCAGCTGACACATCAAGCCAGGAATCTGAGACTTCGACCGCAGGGCAATTAAAGTCTGACAGGACCTTGGTCACGGATATTAATACCACAGGTGCGTTATTGTCCCCAAGTTCAATGGCTTTTGACGAAAGGACCGATGTCTTAACTACAGATTCGAACAACGATATCTCAATGGCCTCCTTGGTAACCACCACGACTCTACGACCATTAACCAACAGTCCAGGTATAGTAACAATAAACATCCAATTTTAAATAACATAACATCTTAAAACATAAAGAAATCCAATAAATGAAAAAAAAAAAACTGAAAAAAGTAAGAAGAAAATATATATACCATGAAAACGTTCTTAATCACATCTCAAAACTTCAGAACTCCGAGTTAATCAACATAAGATTGTAGTAAAAAATATTTTAATTTGCACCTAGAAACAAATTACATATACATCTAAAATTACATATATAAATTACATTTATAAGTTACATATATAGATTACATATAGTCTAGCACTGAGAAAATCAAGTAAGCTTTTTAGAAGCAATGAGCAAATCAGTGCAAAATAAAATTATTTCTTTTTCGAGTAGCATGTGTAACAGAGGGTTACACTGTTTCAACAGACAGGTTCTGTGTTTAAAATAGGTAAAATAAGACAAATGTTTCTCACAACGAGAGACTGCAATGTTCTTTCCTGTATTCAGGAACTTCAGTTATCCGTATGTGCAAGTGTCTTAGGTTATCTGACATATGTGGCGTGATATATTGTCCCGCTTATAGCCCCCCTCCCTACCTTTTTATGACTTTATAACTTAAACAGTAAGTAAAGTTATGAAATCAATAGAGAGAGAGAGAGAGAGATGTTGAGTTATGCAATCTATATACTAATAGAAAGTGGAAGCATTTGCAGACCGAATCCATCTCAATGAGATGAATATTGTCTGCCTCTGGATTCAAAGGATTTCTTTTGTCTGCCCTGTTGTTGTCAAGGGCAAAACATGTGAAGATATTTTAAGCTTCTACATCTTCCGTAGCAAACGAACCATCTTCACCTACGAGAAGTTCCACTTTAGCAACGGTTACTTCTATACTTGCTCGGTTAACTTCAGAACGATCCGGAGAACCAACAAACGAAATGTCAACCAGGAACCCTTCCACCCAACGACTTGAACCAATGTCAGAGTCGACAGGTGCGATATTCTTGATAATTATATATAAAAAGTACTACAATTTCTTTTTTACCTTCGTCGACAAATACCCCCCCCCCCCAAAAAAAAAGAAGAAAAGGGGGGGGAAAAAAAATCAGATTTTGATATTTCGCGTATCCAGTGCCATAAACTATCCTGGGGGATACACTTTACCTCATCCTGGGTTTTACCAGACAGAAAATTAATTCTTACAAAATAAAATTGGTTCTAATTTATACATTTCTGAAAGAAAGTCATCGTCCAGTTTTGAACTATAGCAAAATGGAATT
>JAIPMN010005059.1:0-38489 GCA_020650975.1 Apostichopus californicus
TCAAAATAAATGTAAATAAGTTGGAAATTAGCCTCAACAATTTAACAAAACCTTATTCAGCCCGATTCTTATATGCAAAAGTAGGCTTAGGTACTTCTGTTATGAAAGTGTGGAAGGTCTTAGCTAAGTAAATATTACTTACAAAGGTAATAAAACAACTAAGGATTTAGTTTCTGTTCAAACATATTTAAAGAAAAAACACACTGCCAACCCAGTCAACTGATTTGAGTACAATACAATCATTATTCCTACCCACTCCTCCCACCAACACCCCTTTCCAACAAAGTCAATTAAATTAGTAAAATGTAAGGTATAGTCTGTACCATTGCGCTGGTGTTAGAATTGTAGTGAATGGCGATAAGCTATTGCCTTTGTTTCTTCCCTGTATAGTTTCTTTTTGGGGGGGGGGGGGGAGGGAAGAGAAATTTTGTGTCCAATTCATTAAGATTTTCCCAGCCTTCCACCCCCACCCCACACCACCCCACCCCCTTCTTCCCAAATTTGAATAAAAGGCAGGATTGCTGGACTCCATCAGATAATGTCCCCAGAGGTTTTATCAAAATGGAGCAGCTTTGCCGTGTCCTCCTGCTTTTCGGGGTTTCTACCCCAACCATCCTTCATACCAGCTCTATACCATCCACTTTAAAATGACCACTCTAGATCTTTTCACCTTATTAGTGATGGTTGTATTTGCTGAGGGACGATCTCTCTGAGATGGTTGAAACAGGTTAGTGTTAAACAGATGACTGTGACATTGTTTCAGCACTTTAAATATTATCTGTTGTAGCAGCAGCTTTGCACCATTAGTTTTATCTGCCTCAAGCTTATCGTTTGAACTGCTTTCACATGCCTACAGTAAGTACCTCATCATTCATTGTTGTGCTTCAATTTGTCGATAAATATGCTGACAAAAAGTAAGACCATGGAAATAGTAGTAGGATTATGAATTAGTCCTCTCATTGATTACCATCAGCTTAAACAGTTGGAACGTTGTCACTCAATAACATTCACTTAATTTGGAACCAGGGTCTGTAACCTGTGGGTCGCGAAGGATTTCTCGATGGGCCGCGTACAAAGTTTTAACTTAAGGTTAGCCCATAAAAACTTGACAGCATGCAATTGTTTACAAGCTTTTCAATTGTAGTAGAAAGTTTGTAAACTCTATATAGCAATTATCTGAGGATTGCATAGTCGCGTCTTCAAGCCAAGATCGACGACCTTCTTGCAAAAATGCAGAGCCCAACTATCATATAAGCAAAAATATTCCAGTGGCATCGTAATGATGAACTCGGATGAGGGTTGGGGATGTTGGTTATGATCGATGGGTCACACCTGGATGCCAGAAAGTTTGGCTGGGTTGTAGCCTAAATAGGTTGCAGACCACTTATTCTAGGTGCTACTGATTTACAATCAAAATGCTAGATATTTCAGTAGAGATCAATTTCTTTCTTGAAACTGAGAGAGGCATCTGTGCCATTCATTTTGTTCTCAAACATGTGTTTATCTGAGACAGAGGGTGGGGGAGGGGAGTTCCGAGGGGGAGGGGCTGCCCATAACTGCATCAATGCCAACGTGCTGCTTCTGTATCTATCCATTCATTCAGTCCAATACCCCTCCTTACTATTTATCTGGTCCTATAATGTTCCCTCTCCCCTGTCACCCAATTTTACAATCCTTACCCTACCATTCATCTTCTTGCTCCTAACCTCTAAATCTTGTCTCTTTGCCCTTGTTGAACAACTGAAAGTTTAAAAAACAAACCCCAAAAAATAAAATTTTTCCAAAATTATTATTATTATTTTATTGGTTTGCCTTGAACACCTTGCACCAGAATATCTGTAAAACGTATCTATTAAAAGCTTCCACATAATTCTAGAGTACATTCTTCACGTTGCTGAAAGAGAAGCATTTTTATCCCGATAAAGTCACATGCAGCACCTCTTTAGATCCTTCTGATGCTAATACTGAGTGTTCTTATGTGGTGTATATGTTTTTCTTTGGTAGAATAGTGATCTTCGTCTGTTTCCTTTCTTAATGTGCTCATCAAGACCGATAATTCGATCTGTGCCTCTTTCCTAAAACCTTAACAACTTACACAAGAGTTTTTTCCAACTCTTCGTATTCAATATTAAAATATTGACTCAAAAAAACATCTTTTCTACCATAACGTTGTACTCATGAAAGTATCATTCAAAAGCATTGAATTTTTTTTTTTTATTCATGAGTGGCATCTAATGGCCTCTAATTATCCAGCAAAGTTGACTATTTTTCCAGTATTTAAATAATTACTCCTTGGTACCTCAACAAGTTTTCTGTTATTTTGTTGGGGTATGGATATTGCTCAATAGCCAAAGAGCGTTACTCCTCTGTGGTTAGTTTGTCCACTCGAGTGAAACGTAACCCCTGTGATCTTTTTCAAGCACCCTACGTAATGCAACATGTTAACTTGATTTGCTCAAGTATAGGTTTTTTAACCCACTCTGAGTGGTTCTGTGCATTCTGCCTGTCGTTAATGGTGTAATGTTCCATGGACTCGTCGTCATAGTTTGAAGTGTCATATAGGAAAACATCCACAGAGGATGGCCTTACATATTACATTGATGAAGATTCTTTAGCAAAGTATTCACGTAGCTAAGACCTTTTATATGCTTGCGTGGAAAATTAGTAATATAGATAGCTACACTATTTCATCCCCTGATGAACTGGCCTTCAAAAAAAAAAACATGTCAAGCATTTGGAATTTTGGAGGGACTTGTGCCAATAAATACAACTTCCCACATCACATGTTTGGAATTGTTGGACAAAAATGATGATCATTTTATTATTAATGGCTTTATGCCTGTTTCCTTGGCAGATAATATCTATAATGGTGGTTTGAAGTAGTTGAGAAGGTCAGATAAGGAATAAAACTAAGTGGATAATCTGTTGAACCTGCTTGTGTTAGCTGCCATTAAGACTATTAACACAGATCAAAGAATTGTAAAAAGCCTTTTTTTTGTAGAAAGATAAAAAAAAACCAGTCTGGGATGACAGGAAGTAGTTTAAGGTTTAACGATATATTATTCATCCACCTTATTTCCCATCTTAACACTGTAGCATTGAATTGATTTGAATTTATTGTCCACAATCGGAAATTCGGCTTACACAGGTCGTAAACGAAAAAAGAAAAGAAAAAAAGAATAGCAATAGTATAAGTATCAATAGACTGCTATACACATACAGTAATACAAACATATATACAGCAAGTCCTACAAATAAGGAACGTATCTTATCACTTGTGAATTAAATATATGGATAGAATTAGGCACAAATGAGTATCTGTAGCGGCCCCTAAGTGTACGTGGTGGGCATAAACGCAGTCCAGAGCGGTTGTAATTATAGTGCTCAAACAAAGGGTGTGTTGGGTCTTGCATGATATGTTTCAGTTTATCGCAGACCCTCTCATGGTACAAGTACTCTAATGATGGTAATTGAGCACCGATTACACGCTGAGCAACTTTCCTAGATGCACAGCACTAGCATGCACAGTAACATCAATGAGCCTTCTGTCTAACAAGGAGTGAAGAATTCCCAGGGTGCTACTTCTTTGGTTATATTTTTTAAAGGACCTTGAAACCTAAAATGACTTATAATGAGTTAAAAAGTTCTGAACATGTTAAAAGTTCTGAACATGTATTCCCCATCCCACCACCACCTACCTTACCTTAATTTCTGTACCATAAATTGCTAAAGTGAGCAAAAGTGATGATGAAATTGAGCAGTCTGTACTGAGAAGTGAATGCCCCAGGGTGATAGGTGCTGGAATCAGTTAGTATGGTATTTTAATACTTGAACAGTGTATTCTCCATTCACCCACCTTCCCTTCCCCATTAATAGCTGCAGAATACCTTACTGATCTTATCAAGGCATCTGTACCAATAAGTGGATACCCCAGGGTGTATACTTCATTGGATAAGTTCTGGAATGATTCAGTATGGAGGCCATAGATTCTTACACCTGGAGTGGGGGTACATACAGCTTTACCATTTCAGTACCCTTCTTTTATTAAACTACAGTGAACGAAACTGTTTTAGGGAGTTGGAAAAAAGAAAAATTGAAGGTTTAACATAGATACAGATCTTTGTAAAAATTTATTTAAAATACAATTAATGACTCTGCACTGTACCAGATTTTAACTTTATTCTATCCAACCGAAATGGTTGTAGGTAGAGCTTCCCTTCACGTGTCAAAAACAAAGGAAAGGTAATTAACAAAATGCTCAAAGAACCATTCTTGCTCAGCATGCTTTTAAATTTTACAGTAAATCTACAGTTATTCACCAAAGGCATTTCTTTTATTTCACTTTCAAACTCATTGTACTGCTTTAAGTGTGAGTCATGTACTAATTGCAATTGGTAAGTCTTAGAGTAGCAAGGAACCTCTCCATCATCTCGCAGATGACATTTTATCTCTTTGCATCGGTGCAGCCAAGTGCCATTAGTGCTTAGTACATCTGCCTCTTCTTCGAAAAAATAACACTCTTCACGGCGAACTCAACCTTCTTTTTCTTCTTTCCTTTTCCCACTTTCTTAAATATTCACAATTCATATAAATATAAATATATATATCAACATGTGTCTATATGTATGTACATATTATCATACTTTGCCTAAACCATCAGCTTTGACGATTCATATTTCCAGAAAGTACGTCCTTGTCTATTCATGAAAAGTGGCAAGAGAGCTTTGCATTTGATTTCAGTTGGATGAACAAAGGTAGAAAAATGTCACTTTAGGGATTTGGTTTTTGTACTTTCTTTCCCGTATACTAAATTCACAGGTTTTAAGAGTGAAGACATGTTTAGAAACATGTGTATCGGTTGCCTCAAAGAAAAGAATCATAATAAAACAAATTAAATAATCGATATCCCAAGGTTTCAAGTGTCTTATAGTCAGTAGCAAAAATATACATATCTTCTCTAAAAAAAGAAAGGGAAAAAATAGCGGTATTAGGCAAAAAATGTATTGAAAAGGATAACCAAAGAACTTTCACCAAAGGCTCCTTCAAAATGTTGGGAAGGGAAACTATGATTTGGAGGTCTACCAGTCACAAATGGGGAACTTAGGAGGGAGGTGGAGGGGGTATGTTTGTTTTACTTAGTGTCCCTGAAAGATTGCCAGTCAGGAGAACGAAACACATATTGAATAGAGAGTTGATGTGCAATCCTTTCATAAACATCGCTAGTGGTATCTCGAAGATTACAGCATTTACATGGTTACGTTTAAAAGTAGAAGGGGAAAAATTAGAACTTCTCAGAGACTATTGTCTGTGTCTGCCATTAACTTAATCAAAAAACGGTCAGTTTGACATTTTCTTGCTGCTGTTTCATTATCGTTCTTTTGTGAGTATGAAATTATGCTTTGTGCCAAAAAAATCGTTAAAAAACTGATTTGCTTACATTTGATTTTGTTATTGCTTAATATTACAGAATGGACCAGAGGGCACAGCTGTTTGAAGTTCCTGGAAGTTATATGCAGTAGGGTACCAGCTTAGGTTCGGTAGGTGACATTTGCATGTTAGGATGAAGAAGGACGCCAGCGAAGAACCCACCCGAGCAAATTAGGAGAGGGCAGAAAATGAAAGAAGGAAGAAATGGATAACCGACCCACGGACCGACGAACCGAAAGGCGCAGAGAAGGATAAAGCGGGATAAAAGCTGTTAAGATCTAACACAGGATGAGGAATATGGTTGCCTCTATCAGATTGTCACATAGAGGGACATTTTAGAATGTACCCAGTGTCCTGATCAGTGGTATGTAGTGGTTACCCCGCTGTGAAGTGTACGTGAATCAATCCCAGCGTTATTCCTCGCTCCTGATTAGGATATGAAGAGTGGGCAGAGAAAACTCCTGTAAATGAACAATTTGCATCTGTCAGTTGTCCGGGGGATCACTACCCACGGCGACGACGATACGTCTGTTCCTGTAATAAGGCGGACACCGATACTTGTGATACAGGGAACCACGACAAGGAGATTCAGAAGCGATTATTTCGTCCACTATACAGTCGACTGTTCTACCTTACGCTGCAAAAGAAAAGAATGAACAAAGTTGATGTTATGGAGATGAGTAACGTTTAGGAAACAGTCGATGGAGAAACGGGAAGAGAATATTGACGAGGCAAGAAGGACAAATACAATACATTATGTGTGCTATCAAAATCATTTTAATCTCATTAGTTTTCATATGGTTCATTCTTTTAAACATGGTCTCATATGTTGCATGATCGCATGTTTTATCTGAGTTGACAGTGACCCATCTACATAGGTAAGCAAGCGATCTGACTTTCTCAGCTGGAAGAGTCATTGTTAGACAGTTACCCCCAAGATAATAGGGGATGGGATTGGTAGGTGTGGGAAGGTAGGAAAGGGGGAGGGGGCTGTGTAAAAGTAAACTTGGTGATATAAATCTGGCATCAATCTCAGTTCATGTGCCAAGCCAAGCATGCATCATATATTCAGATGAAATTAAACTCTGTTGTTTTGATTTGCTTTGTGTATCCCAGGACAACTAGACTCCTCTAGGAACATTCTGAAGTAACAGAGCATGTTTTGTTTGTGGCATAAACATTACTAATATCTTGATTATATCTCACAAATTAATGAGAGTGGCTGGAGTAGAAGTCTAATTCTTGGAACATATTACTAATGAAGGTCAACTGGAGTGTGCCAGTCGATGAGTACAACAATTTTCTAGAAGTCAAATAAGGAATTTATCTAACCAACTCTGAAATGTATTTTGCTTGCAAGATACACAATGCTGAGAAACAGGAATCAAGCAAATTTGGAGAAAAGTTTACTTTCTATATTTTCAGGATGATAGTACTTTACAACTTCATTTCCATTAGATTGCCAATGATAAAACCAAAGCCATTTAGCCTTCAAGTTATATGAAAATGGAGAAACTCTCAAATGGTTGGGTGTAATAGAGATGAATAAACAGAAAAAAGAGATACGGTTTGATACAACCAGTACTTTATTCGATGGTTTCAACTGAAAGGAGACATGTTAAAAAGAGAAGAAAAACAATGTGACGCAATATGAAATCTCGACTACGAAAAACATCAAAAATTCATTTCACTTTCAAGATCTTCCATCATATGAAGGAACAATAATTGCCCTTTTTTATCAAATTTCTTCCTTTTTTTTAAAAGCCAATAATATTTTCTAATACCAATCTAAAGTGCCTAACAATAACAACAACGATAAAAAAAGGTAGTTTTTATGCATTTCTTGAAAAAAGAGAACTAGCATGTAGTTAGAAGTGTATTGAAATATTTGGTCGGCTGTTTTTGCCTGAATAATGTTTTTTTTTTTTGCAATTTAAAAGAAAACTTGTTCACAAATTCAACTCAATGTAATAACTTATCTTTAAATCATTTTATGAGGAACCTTTTTTTTATATATCATTTTTTCTTTAAATTGTGAATGTTACAGCTGGTCACTTGATGTTGACAAATTACCTTCTATGAGAATTCGGAGACAATGGTCGTATTTGGATCCTCAGCAGAAAATATGAATTGTTGTTGGGAGGGGGGGGGGCAGTGAAAATTGGTGGATAAAGGGGCATGGGGGGGGTATGGAGAACAATCATTATTTCTTGGTGAAGTTATATGATTGACAGTTTATAAGGTTTTGTGGTAGATTTTAGGAGTGTAATCCTTCTGAATTTGCATTCAGTAACATGTGTACGCTCTTATCATTGCATATGAGGAGATTCGGCTATCACAACAACAAAAATTGTCAAGACCTAACATGGCACATCTTTCACTTTTGGTCAGATATTTGAAACAAAGTTTTTAACGACATATTCTGTGTTTTTGAGTGTATAATTAATGCAGTGATTCAAAGATAGTAACCTCTGTTATATACTCATTATTCGATGTACGCAAATTGCAGATTTAACACGCAAGGTTATGGCCTCAAATCACCAGCGCGACATTTGGTATGCCAACATTTTTGACTGCAAAACAGGCTGTTAAAATGTGCTTCTTTTACAGCCGAATGCGTCTGATGTGAACTCTGAGAATTTTATTAATATATTATATTCAAAATTTTTGGGAGTTGTGAAAGTTTTCTCATAACTGTCGGTTGTCCCGTTGGGAGTGTGTTTGGCTATCTTTACTCTACCTGGAAATAACGTTTAAAATATTTCAAATTTAAACCAGATTTAAATAACTGATAAAAGTGTACAACGGTTCTGATAAACCTTGCAGACTGTTTAAGGTTTGAAAGGTTCTGAGAGATTTACAGACAGGGCTTAAGGAAGTTGTAACAATCTTTGGTGTATTGTGGGTTTAAGTAAGTAAATAAGTACAATGCAAGCTTGATAAGACATAACTCTACAAAATGGATTGAAATGTTCATGATTGATGATGGTTATATATCGCATAGGATGGTACAACCACAGTACTATTAAAGGCAGTATGCACAGCATAGACATATGACAAGATATCACATGACAAACCAATATGTTAGTATTACAGAACTGACATAAATCTACTATCACCATGAACAGGTTTGTTCTTATTACTTAGGATGACATCTTAACCATGTCCATGTTGTCAGATGACTAGTTATGTTAACACTTTTAAAACTTCAAAGAGAGAAGGAAAAAAATATGAACTGTTTAACAAAAGAGCAGATCTAGTGTGAAGAACCTGTGTAGGTAAATGTAAGGATCTTCTGCAAAGGCATACTGAATCGAAGCATCTCAAACGGACATATGTCAAAGACAAATTAATCGGAACAATGAAGGGAGTGAAATTTGACCAAAGCAGTCGGCTTTACGATGAAAGGAGAGAAGATGATGAAAGAGACTGCTGGAGATTAAATGGGAGTGACACAGAAAGATAAACTCTGTAGATGAGTATAGAGAAGAGACAAATTAGAAGTAGCAATGGATTTTAAGGAGAGAATTAGAAGTAGCAATGGATTTTAAGGAGAGGATTAGTAGTGAGGAGACAAAAGATAATATTAAATCCATCACCGTCAAATGTCAGACGAGTTAGAAAGCAACAAATTACGTCCAACAGTTCACGACTGGAGATATTCGTTCATTATACCCTAGAAGGATGGCTATCAAAATAAACTGTTGAATTGCTCCAGTGTTCAAATAGATAGATAGACAGACAGACAGATAGATAGACAGACAGACAGATAGATTATGGTCTTTTATACACTTTGGCATGCTAGATAGTGAACCTATGTTGACTTTGCATTTTATCATATTAATTACAATGGGTGTTTTTTTTTCTTCATGAACTCTTTACAAACCTCACTATTCACACCTGCTAAGGGCAGAGAAAGATAGAACAATGCCATGGCTGACCCATGACCCATGAATTCTGTTAAGTATCTCCCACAATGCATATGGGGGCTCTGTTCTACTTTTATAGCAGTGGAACAAGCTCTTGTTTTGTAACTTTCATTAGAAATAAAGGGACTCTGACCATATGATGAAATTTCCATTTTGGCTTCAAAAGTATCTCACCGATCCATGTTTGTAATTACTAAAGGAAGGAAAAAGCCAAGTTCAAAGGAAGGAGATTTGAGGAGGTCATGACCGGAATAGAGGGTGAGGGTGTCAACAAGAGGTGTCATCATGATGCAGCAATTATTTGTAGACATAATTTTTTGTCTTAAGAAAGAACCAATTTGCTCATCTACGAGAAATGTCAGCCCAACTTGCACTTCTTTTCTTCATTACAATGGGCTTGAGCATTAGCTGTAAATTTTCAAAATTTGGATAAATTATGTTTCAAAGCCTGTTTTGAATAGAGGCAGACCCATTTTTGACAGCATTGTACCATTTTAATCATGATGGTTTTTAGAAGGACAGAGCAAAAAACAGATTGAAGCAACTAAGATGTACTTTAAAATTATAAACAAAAAACTTGAAATAACGTAACTGATTGTATCCATTTATTTTAGGGGAGGTTAATTAATCACTATTAAAACCAATAAAAAGTAATAAGATTGTCCTTAATGGTGCAAGTTTAAGAATGCAATCAATGTATATGAAATATATTTTCTATTTCTTATATTTGTACAAAAAATAGTTTAAATCCAATTTTAAGTAAAGATGGTTGAATAGGTTCCTGTAAATAAAACGTTAACATGAAAATATAATATTAGTTTTTCTTTTCTTTGTTTTTCTTGTTTCTGTGAAGTATATCTCACTTTATATAGTTAGAATTTCTGTTCAGAATTTCTGTTCAGTTTCTCCAAGAAAATCGTTTTATTATAGCTGCCCCTCTTACATATTTTTTTAATTCATCAATATCTACAGGTGTTGTTCCAACTCGTACTAAAGAAGCTAAAGTTACTCCAATTTTCAAAAGTGGTGATAAGCTATCTATTAACAATTACAAGCCCATCTCAGTTCTTTCATCTTTATCTAAACTTTTAGAACGTATAATATATAACCCAGTGGCGTAGGAAAGTACTTTTGAGTGGGGGGGCTGAAGACTGATGGCCGGCCTGGGGGAGGGGTCTTTTTTTGGATTTTTTTTTTGCATTTCCAGCTGGGCCTCAGATGCAATTTGGTGCAATATAGCACACTTCAACACCCACTCCATTTTGTAAATAATTTTGCATTTTCACCTGGCCTTAGATGCAATTTGGTGCTCCAAATGAGATTTTTTTCTCATTTGGAAATGAAAAAGGGGTTTTCTGACTTGCGGAGCGGGGGGGCGGAATGATACTTCCGCCCCACCATATTTTTCACTGGGGGGGCTGGCGCCCCCCCAGCCCCACCGGTTCCTACGCCCTTGATATAACCGTACTGTACATTTTCTAGACAAGAACAACATTATTACTGATAGACAATTTGGATATGGTAGGGGGCGTTCTACAGATATGGCAGCTTTGGATGTATCACAATATATCATTAATGGCTTTAACAATAAGGAATATTCTTTGGGTGTATTTTTAGATTTATACAACGTACACAATATTTACAGTTTGGAAATAAACAGATAAGCAACTCGGAAGTATGTTACATATCATAGACACCCCATACACACAACTAGAACGTTACCAGAGCAAAAGTTTCAGAAAATGTTCTCTTCGTAGTGAATAACGTCTCACTCAATCATAAGGTCCGCCAAAAACAATTATGGAAGGGCTTGTCCGGGAATTGAACCCGGGACCTCTCGGGACTAAGCGAGAATCATACCACTAGACCAACAAACCATTGATCTCTTTATCTTTAAGAAATCCATATTGTTTCAGTTGGTGATTGTACTTTATGCTTGTCCTGTGCAGGCAGTCAGAAAAAATATACTTGAAAGCAGTACATATGTGTGCATTTGGTTACAATTCTGACAACAAGTAACGTTAGCATGTTTTTTCTATATATTTTTCTTCTTCTTCTTTATTGTTTGTTTTTACCTTCTTCTACTTTTCTGTGTTGTAGACTTGTTATAAATTCGTGCTTTGTAATGAATAGTAAAGTCTGTTTTTCTCATTCTCGCGTTATGTCACTAGATAGACACCATGCACAAACACATAACTGTGTAAAAATAACAAGCTATTTCATCTTTCACACAGTCACAGTCCCGATGCAAGGGGACTGGGGCTGAAGCGGATCAGTCGTTTGGTAGTTTGGTTTTCGTGCCCAGGTTCTTTCCTGGGCGACTTTTTCTTAAAAAGTATTTCATCTTTCTTTTAGTTAATATTATTGTAGAAAACATTTATAAATATACAAATTATACAATATTTTCAGCCTGGAATTAAACAGAAAAGCAACCCTGAAGTATGTTATATATGAAAAATATGCACAAATTAAACACAACTAGAACGTCACCTAGAGCAACAGTTTCTGTAACTTTTCTTTCTTTCTTCGTAATGAATAACGTTTCACTCAATCATAAGGTACGTCTTAAACAACTATGTAGGGGCTTGTCCGGGAATTGAACCCAAAGCGAGAATCATACCACTATACCAACAAGCCATTGATCGCTTAACTTCGTTCCTTACCCGTTGTACTTGTTTGGACTGCGAGTAAACATTTTAATTATGCCATGTGTCTCATTAAAAGTTTGACAATAGGGGTAACGTTAACGTGTGTTTTGCACTGGGTCGTGTGCTTGTTAGGGTTTCATTCTTTGTGTGAAGGAAATGGACATGTGTCACATTAAATTGTCATATGTCGGTTAAGTTGTGCTATGATTAAATTATATATGCATATTAATATGCCCCAGAATTAGAACAAACGTTATGTTAAACGTTATGTTCACAACGTTCTTTTCATCAAAATTTGCATACATGCCAAAATTGGAAACCATGGCCAGCAGTATCTTGATAACATTTTCATTGGTTATGCAAGCCTAGGATGACATATCCTGACAGCTTTGCTTTTTGTCAATGCCAATATAGTCTCATAGCTAGGTCTGTATAGTCATATTCATTGTCGATTTCTTCCAATCAGAACATTAGAAAATAACATGTGACACTGGTCGTCCAATGAGTGCACGAGAAACCGACATATGTCAATTTAATTTAATTGGATATAAGTCGATTTCAGGACTTATGTCACACTATGCGTCGATTTCATCCAATTAGAGCACGAGAAACATAAATATGTCAATTTAATTCGACATGTCGATTTCGGGACTTATGGCACACTAGGCGCACCATAAGCGTCCACGTAACTCACCGGAGAGATTCCAGGTAGCATACGTCCTTTAAAGGACCCATTGACTTATACACACTAAATCACAAAAGTAATGTGGTCTCTAAGTCAAGATAGCTGTCTCACTACGCCACCCATCACTGGATAGCTGACAAGCTGGCCTATCATGACACCATCAGTTTTCCATATCATGACCGTGAAGATTTTTCGCTATCAGAGCCTGAAGTTTTCGTCACTTGTAAACTCTTCACTCAGTAGTAATCAATTTTCGTAAGCTGCTCCTGGGAGACCTAAAGGGGTCTACAATCGCCACAATTGACCCAATCTTGCACCACATGTACTTCCATTCATGCTCTTCAACATGCATGCCTCATCACTAGATCCGGATTGTTAACATATCAAGAAAGATGTTCTCCTACTACATTTTGGCACTTTTCCTGAGCTAGGAGAACATATGGGCGGATTGATATAGACTGTAGTAGGAGTATGCCACCTTCCAAAGCTTTGGCAAATTTGTCAAATTTGAACGGGCGCCCTCTTTTTAAATTTCAATTTCAATGACCGGGAACTTATGATGTTGTCACACAAGATACGTACAGAATTGTCATCCACATAAGGTAACATTCAGGCTATTCCACTATACATTACCAATACCAAGAAGACAGAAAACGTAATTCTTTTTTTCGGAGATGGCTTCCATCATAGTCCTTAATTAAGACATTGATGTCGTTTTATGCTATCCCGTTGCCTAATCATTGTCTTCTATTTTCATGTTAACGATATTGTTTTTAAACTACTACAGTGTGAGTACTGTTTTCGCGAAATAAATTTTCTCACTGTCTCAGTAGTAGTCCTGTGCCTAAAAGACTTGTAAGTAGGATAGAGAAGCTTGGCTGTAGTATAGAATTCTAACGTTGGACCAAAGTAGACGGCAAAGTCCAGTCAATAAATTAGCAGCATTTTCGATAGTCTACATAAACATATCCAAGGCTATGCTTCAATCTAGCCAACAACCTTAAAGTTAAACACTAAGTTATTGGCCTCAAGTATAGGGATTGGTATAGCAAAACAAACATCCAGGTAGCCAAGGCCTATACTTCTCCAAAAGATTGCTGAGGTTTAATTATAATAATAATAAATTACATTTATGTAGCGCTTAATACAGCATTTTAAAGCGCTTTACAAAGTAGGAAACCAAGGAGAAAAAGGAACTAGGAATCAAACAGAAATGTATTAAGTTGCATCTTGAAAATACAGAGGGAGGGAGAGTCACGAACGTGAAGTGGGAATCTTAATGTCAATAGGAATTATTTCTGTGGTTGACTGGAAATTAAACAGGTTTTTAATTTTTGTCTTGCCAGTCTTGTTAAACGAAAAGGTTTAGGCTAGACTTAAACCTAGCCATCACCTATGTATGTATACCAAACTTCTGATGGTAGTTTAGGCAACCAGTAGGAACAAAATGGCTAGAATAATGTGAAGCAGTGGCTATTTGATTGTCCCAGTTATCCTGAAATATTTTGTCTTGACACTTAAGATTATCAAGGAGTATCACAACAGGCTAGGTGTTTTTGTAGCCAAACAAGTATTTCTTTCCATGGAAGTGAAAATATTACGTTAATGTTTGACAATGAATTCACTACAGGGTTCTTTATTTTCTTTGGCTTGTATATCCAGGCCACACGGCCCAGGGTATAATTTACTGTTTAAATTTTGTATAACTAGCAGTTTTGAAGCTCTAAAATTTGTCTCATATCAGATATAATAATTCCTGTGATAAAAAAGCTGCTGTACATCTTTATATTTATATAGCAATTCAACCATTTTGCATGATATAGGCATTTTGCCATGAGATCCTAGATATATTATTCCCTGTGGCCTTGTGTGGGAATAGAAAAATAAAAAAATGGCCACATTTAATCATTCTCACTAGCAACAATGGTTTGCATATGTTGTTGTCTTGCAGAATACTCCATTCTGTTCTTTGGTACATTTATCACATTTTAGGTTGAATCTGAAGTGTCATTAAATTCATTATTTAAATTACAAGAAACAGTTAGACAGTTCTTGTTTACAAGGAACATTGTTTAGCTATGATTTGTTTAAGCCTTTAGTTCACAACAAGAATATGTTTGCAGACCTATCCTTTTCTCATTTGCAGGGCCAAATATGTAATCGTCTGCGGTAGAGACTAAGTACACTTGGTTGATGATACTTGCCTTTATGAAAAGAAAAGTTGATAGAGTTTCAGAAGATAAACAGAAAGATATTATTGAGAAAGATGAACGTAGGAAGCAGCATCAACTTTGATGGCAAAGCTTTTGTTGATCAACAGGAGGCAGAATTAGAGCAAGAAGAAAAGAACAGAGAACAGGAGGTATTATAATTCATTAGTTAGGATAACTTGACCAGACGTCCCCGATTATCGGGGTAGTCCCCTGATTAACAAGTGTCCACGAAAATGTCCCAGATTTATCAAAAAGTCTCGCACAGACAATTGCAGAGATTAAAACAAGAACTATAATTAATGTAAGGTATAGGACTATCCTTATATATACAAGGAGTAAATACAAGCATGACAGTGTTTCCCACAACATAGAAGTTGTGTTCTCCTGTACTGAACTATAGGCCTACTCTTGATTACATCATTTCTGTGCTCTACCAGACATACCCTTTGTGCTCAAAGGGGAGGGGGACACCCCTTGCCCTTAGACTCCTTCCCGGGACCACCTACAACATGTTGTCCCAGATTCCTATGTTAAAAATATGGTTACCTTAAGTTATGATCAGAGCTAGGTGGGATAAGTTAGAAAAGAATTTAGGGTGGTAGATGGAGCAGTAAGTTCAGCAGATTTGGTCCATATATTTGTTAGGATCAGGAAGGTCTGGGAATGAAGACATAAATTGTTGATCAACAGAATTAAGAGTGGTAAATGAAGCAATAGTCACATAGTTTGAGCAGAACAGGAGGTATGATACAGAATCAGGGATGGATGGTGAAAGCAGTAATTTATTCACAATAACAGGACAAAAAGGATATATCATTCTGCTAAAATGTTAATTATCATTAGGGATTGTTCATCAACAAAATAAGCACAAAGGGAAATGAAAAGAAATATGAAGGTATAGTAATTATGTAACTTACGATCAGGAATGGTAAGAAATTACTTTCCTGATCTGAACCTCATGGGACAGAAAGAAGTTGTTTCAGGGACTGAAAATCTGTATACATTCAAAGTGAAATTGTGGGTGTGTATACCAGGAATTGTAAGTTACCTGTGCCTTGAGTGTTGGATAGTTGACCAAAAGCTTGGGTGAAATTTTGAAATATCAACGGAAGTAGTATGGTGTTCTCAAGTTATTTCACAATGTTTGAGGCTATTCAGGTAAGTGAGGCTGAGTTTTGTTTAATATGGTAAAAGAAAGGTTGACATTTTTTGGGTGTTCATGCTATTGGCAATTTGACAACTGATGAGAAAGTCCATGTATTCTATGTAATGTTTACATTGCAATGAACAGGTAGGTGTGAACACCGAACAGGTATATACTGTGTTTAATTTTAATCTGCTGAAGTCCATGTTTTCTATGTAATGTTTACGTTGCAAGCGCAGGTAGGTATGCACTCCAAACAGTTTTTCTATGTTTATTTAGTCTGCAGAAGTTTATGTATTCTTTGTAATGTTTACATTGCAAAGCCTGGATAGGTGTGAACACCGAACAGGTATACTATGTTTATTAATAATCTGCTTAAGTAGACTAGGCTTTGTACAGTACATCTACAGAACTATGAAAATGATTCTCAGTATTGGTGTTTGTTTTGTGAGCCAACAGACTCTGTCAAAAAATTTAAACATCTGTTGTTACATTTATGAAACAAACTTCAAAAGTTTGTACAAGTGTATCTGATGACAAGAGAACTTACTCTGCAAAAATAACCAGCTGTGTTAGATTGGATTGAAAAGGTCTCCAGAGGAAAACATTTGTGATCATCATTTGGAAAGATTTTTTGTTAAATTGTCCGTTTCCCCAATTTTGAAAAAAATTCCCAACTAGAAAAAATAGCAGATTGAGAGTGTGAAAGTGTTTCATTCCATCTCGTGGGAAATTTCAATTACTGTACCGTATATTGATATTGTGAATGCACTCGCGGTGAGTTTAACTTCACTGAGCAAGCTGTCGTCTGCAATGTTTTGGAGTTTTCAAGGTAAAACGCAATTAATAGTTTATAGAAACTACAATTACAGTAATTATGGAAAAGTACTTTCGTAAATAAAAACAAGTATTATTCACCAAGGGTGTAAACTCATGTCTAATCTGTCCTACCCTCCATGGTCAGGGACGACGTATGACACGATTGCCCCTTCAGATTTTCTGACGGTAAGTAGCCTAAAACTTTTTCATACTGATAGGGATAAACACCTTGCAATTTTCTTTCCCCAGGACTACAACCCTAAACCTCTATATCACATTGTCAATCCATCACATTAATGTGATGGTTTGCTACTCTTAACTTTAAAAATATCATTCCATGAGATGTCATTCTTGAGATTAAGTCTTTTTGCTCACTGTCACTCACTGATGCACTACTCTGCATCAAAAGATTTACCTATTCATGTTATTGGTGCAATTTTACAAAGCCAGTTTCAAATCTTGCAACCAATATGGGGATGAACAAATTTCCAATAGCCATCTACTAGATTATGAGCCTGCTGTATATTATTTTAACTATTATGATTATCACTTCTTTCTTTTTGTACTTTCTGGAAGGGTGAATTTTTTAAACTATTTTCTGCTCACCAAGCATCATAATCCGCACACGTACAGCTAGCTCACATAAGAACCATGAAGGCTTTGTTTTGCTGTGTTTGCATCATCTAGTGTTTATTCATTTTATCTTTCTCATAACACCAGCTGTTGAAACTCTTAAAACTAGTACGCGCTTACAATTTCTTAGAAACAGTTGGTTTATTTAAAGACATAATCGGCAAACCCTAGCAGGAGAAGAATTGCATGAATTACTGCTCTCTACATCTGACAGTCATTATGAAAACATTTTAAATCAAAACTTGAAGAACAGACATTGACTTAAAATACATCAGAGAAGCAAGTTTGTTTTTTGGGGATCGAGTTGGGGTTTTCCTTTTTGCTCCTTCTTTCAGCCTGGAGTCTGAATAATAGAAATATTGATGTGGACTAAGGTAACAATATGTTTATAATAACAGGTCCAGTTCACCCCTCAACCCCCCAGGTTTGACTTTAATGTGTGAGTACATGTGACTATATCGTTGCATGAATAAACACAATAGGGTAATTGTAATTTGATTATTCATGCATGGCAAGTTAGATATTGGCTAGATCAATAAAGCTTGAAACCAAGCATGCTTGTGACCACAGGATCTATACGGTTCCTGGACTAAGAGGACCAAGGCAGAGGAATTGATGAGATGAAGATGTGAAACCGCACCCAAACCCACACCTTCCAATCATGTCTTCTGCTCACATTTCATAATGGATAGACTATATCTTAGGCATGATAAGAGGTGGAGGGGGAGGAGGGGGGGGGGAGTCATAGCACTATAGCCATGGAGCCCATGGTCAGTAAGGGGCCTGAGATCAATTAGATCGCCCAGAGAAATTACAGATTAAGAATACTGTATTCTCATTTTCATAGCCCATACCAAAGGAAAACTGAAGATTTCAGCAGTGGTCCGTCTTTGGGGCCCGATATGGCTTTCAACTACACTGCACTACCTACCACTGGGAGCACTAGTTCCCAGTGGGAACACTACTTCCCAGTGTGAGCACTGCCTACCAGTGTGAGCACTACCTACCAGTGCAAGCACTACCTACCAGTGCCAGCACTGCTTCCCAGTGTGAACACTACAAGTTTACAAGTGCGAGCACTGCTTCCCAGTGTTAGCACTACTTGCCAGTGTCAGCACTTCTTCCCAGTGTGAGCACTGCTTCCCAGTGTGAGCACTGCTTCCCAGTGTCAGCACTGCTTCCCAGTGTGAGCACTGCTTCCCAATGGGTGCATTACTTCCCAGTGGGGAACTACTTTCCAGTGGGGTGCACTACTTCCCAGTGGGAGCACTACTGCCGAAAGAAAGTCTCTTTATGATCAACCCTTCAAGATATAATTTGTCTTGACATGGACGTGCCATTTCATTTTGAGGTTACTCACTCTTTCACCTTGGTGGTTTAGCAAAGTCAAGGCTTTTTTAATATTGCCTTCAGCTACATGTAGTCATATGAATGGCAGGGCGGGAAAGGTAATTTGTTCCTATGAGCCTTGGATTAACCTAACTAGTGATGAACAATCAATTCAAGCCACATCAGAAATCAATAGCATGTGTATTGATTAGAGTTTGAATTCCTACAGATTAAAGAAAGACTTATTCATTGTCTGATCAATGTCTTGGTTTCCATTACATTGTTCAAAGGAATGCTTACTTTGTCAAAAGCAATAAAAAGTGCTTTCTATTGGGTGATTTTGTATGCATGCGTAACCACAACATTAGCTGTTAATCCCTTGGAATAGTGTTGGAGCCTGATATCCCTGCGAAATATTGATCCACGGAGAAAGGATTCTGCAGAGGTCTTGTAATGTTTGTAACAGGGTTACTTCTGGTGAATTTGTGGTTTGAAGTGACTGAGGTGGGAGAGCAGCAGCTTCATTGCTTTATATATAGCTTCGTTTGGTAAAGTTCAGAGGGAAAGTTTTATTTATTAATTTATTTATTTATATATTTATTTATTTATTTATTTAACATTAAAGGGTATACTCGGTTAGCGTCAAGCTAATCTGTGCCGAGGCCCTGACTTATAAAAACTACGAGTAGAATAAAAATAATATGATCATAATAAAAATAATATAGAATACAAACGTAAACAATAAGACGACAATGAAAAGAAACGAACAAAACATACAAAAATTGACAACATTTGGCATAAAATACAACGTGGAACAATCAATGAAATGATATTAAGAGCATAAGAATTTTAGTTTAAGTCCTGGATAAAATGTTTAACTTGGTATTTGAGGAGTTGGCATTCTTACACTCCTTTGATAACTCGTTCCACTCCTTTGCAGCAACATATGAAAATGTAATCAGGAAGGGAGAATTCATGCTTTCTTCCTAAAGAGAAGAGAGGAGGGAAGGGGTGCGAGAGGGGGGGGGGGAGGCCAAGGAAGGCAGAAGGTTAAATGAAGAGGGAAGGGATGAGAGGCTTCCTAGACCTAAGTTAGTAACTTATTTATTTCTATGATCTTAACCAGCATTGAATCTGCTACTCGGTTACCTCCAAGAGGGAATATTTTGAATGGCTCCCATCATGTAACTGTAAATGTGAGAACGGATGACCGTCCATAGAATGAAGTTATCCTATTATCATTGATAAATTTGTATTACGTTAACCATACTTTGCTTTCATATATGATGGTTAAGTTGACAGTATATATACATGTGCCAGTGTAAGTGGGCAGCCAGGTTGGACAATGTCCTAATGCTCATTCTACTGTTTAGTGTCCTCCTCTATCATGCTTTATACCACTCATACTGACAGTATGAACAGTACCTTAGAACCCTTTACCTGATAGAAACGTGAATGTACTTAACAGTACTGAGAAGACAAATTATCCTACCTGGGTGAAGGGGATAATACTGTAAGTGTAACAAACCTGTCTTGATGATAGGTACTATTATTGTCATTTACCAAGTGTTTTATGCCAGGTCATCATTCATTATTCCCCCCCCCCCCCTTGCTTCCACCCCCAGTCTTCAACAAATATGCTGGAAAATAATATAAGAGATGATGGGACTTATAGAGCTGGTACAATAATAGAAAGATTCTCTCATTAGACCTTTTAATTT
This sequence comes from Apostichopus californicus, assembly GCA_020650975.1. NCBI lineage: Eukaryota > Metazoa > Echinodermata > Holothuroidea > Aspidochirotida > Stichopodidae > Apostichopus > Apostichopus californicus. The sequence continues at coordinate 20,549 of JAIPMN010005059.1, forward strand.
CTCATCAAGGTCATGAATGACTGATGTGATCTGACATAACATCAGGCATAAATCTACATAAGAAGGGATATTCCTACACACATAGAAAAGACTTGTGTGGCACACCTATTGTCCAAAGGGTTGTCCAATTGTCCATGACGACCGAAATTGCTGTTTGGACAACAAAATCAGCTTCAGTGCAGGTCATCCAGCTGGCAATTAGTTGTTGACATCAAGTTCAGATTGAACATTAATTAATAAATACCCCCAACTATGAAAAATGATAAATTAATAACACCCTCCATTACTTTGGAGACGAACATGTACAGACTCCATCAGACAGTCAGTTTTACTGGCCCAAAGCTTCTATTCACCAAATTTACACAACTCTCCTTCAATGTACATTTTGGTCATTCTTTGAACACTATTCTGCTACATTTTATCGGAAACCCAATTTGCTGTTCAGGAAACAACAAAAAACTTAAGGCTCGATTGTCCAAAGAAACAACCAGAAAGTATCCTAAAAAATCCTTAATTACAAGTACTTAGTGAACTTTGTATAGATTTGTATCATTCTATGATGAAACAAATAATTAACTCTTCTGTCCTCACAGAAGTAATACTTGATGAGTGGGTAATCACTTATCCTTGGCATTAATGAAGTGCTTTGTACTGTCACTTTAACCAGACTAACAACTACAGCTGGGCATAGCCACAGTTTAAGGTAAGACCCATTGTTCCCGTAGCTACCCCATTGGTTCGGTTATTGATTTATTGGACAAACCATGTTGTGATTCTTTGCTATTCAGTGGAAAGCCTTACTCCCTGGATAATAGGAAGGGGGAAAAAGAGATTTATTCCTACCTGGAAAGAGGTTGATTAGACTGGGCTAAACAAAGTTTAGGTTCCACTTTATTGGACCGTTTCTTACCCCATGGTGCTGTCAAAGGAAATACTTGGAAGAGGTTTTAGAAATCTTGAAACATTTTCTGGAACAGTCTAGTCACAATCCCAGGACCCTGGATGGATCATATTTTAGGAATGATCAATTAATTTATCAGAAACTTGTCTTCTACATTATCTCGGAAATCATGAAACATTCGGATTGTTTACGTTCGCCAGTGCCGTTTTACAATGTGATCAGTGAACAGTCTGTTTCTGCTATCAGTGATTGTAGACAGATATTTTTCCACTAGATTTCAAAGTTTTTGTTAAGCTGTTTTCTCTAGCAAGGATTATGTAATTAATAATTATGTGGATCAAATAACTTTTCTACAGTGATATCTTGTCCTTATGATATCTTGGGATCTCCTTTAACCTCAGTGTGGATATTTGGATACCTGTTGTACGGAGACCAATTCCAGTGTGTCTCAGTCTAAACTTTGGGGGAGATATTTGCTTAATCTTGTAACCAGGAAATTAATTGTGATTAAAAATGCCTTTGGGACCTTAGAAAGTATTCCATGGGTCCCCTATTTCAGGTTTTGCAGGCTCTTTCAAGGTAAGTTGAAGTCAATGTAAATTTGTTACTAGAAAGGAACTGAGATATGTTTGTTGTTGTTGTACCATATCCTAGGAATAATATTCCTGTGTTTCATTTTTCATGTCAATTTGAAGATTTATGGAACTTCTTGAGAATACGATTTTGAAAGATTCTGTATAAAAACTGCATCAAATTTACAACTGCTTTTGCTTTTATAATAACTGGTTACACTAGTTGCCTCTTCCTTATTGGACAATGCAATTTTACCATTTTAAAGATAATTTGGTTTTCATGAAACCAGAAATAGTCTTTTTTTCGTATATATGGTTAGAATAAGAAAAGGTTTCTAAAGTATTCCAGTTTGATGTATAGAGTTTGTTTGGAATTTCTAAATTAAAAATTGCTCGATAAAACACCAAAGTCATTTTTTTTTTAATGTATCCGTTGTTACTCTCCATTTTTTACGCTTTAACTTATAACTAATGAAAATCTCTTTAACTAATTATTACAAGCTGGTTCTCTCCCATTGATCATAATTTCCCAGTTACTTTTCTGTATTTTCATTTATTTGTATAATTAATTAACAATTAGGACTTGTATTGAAGGTATATATACCAAAGCTAGCTAATCCATTGATATTTAAAACAACGCAGCGCTCCTTAAATGTCTCACTTTATTCTGTAGTTCCCTCAAACAGACAATCAAGTATCTTATTTTCTGCTAATTAGTAATAATAATAATAATCAGCCGGTATTTTACGACGCTTAAGCGACCACAAATGTGGGAGAAACCCGCAATGTCTTATGGATTACAACTTACATGTAGGGTGGCTTCCAATTCAACATTTTTAACTCAAATTTGGAATCTGTTCAATTTAGAAAAGTCATTTCAGATGGGAAAACCACAGATTGTTCTTGGGTGAAAAACCCACCCTATTATGACCCGGCCGGGAATTGAATCCTTAACCTCCCGATTGCTAAGCCTCATTGCTTCAAAACAAACAACTTCAAGTTTTATGGAGGGAAATTATGTCATGGCAAATCTTAACATCAAGAAGCAAGCCTTAAAATTTTTTTAAAATTTTATAGTGATAATAAATTCATTTAAACATTTCCAGTATAATCTAATGTGTTATTACTTAGGCTTGCACCTCACAAATTTTAATCTTTCAAGGACTGCACACAATAATTGTGACTGAAACAAATACCTTAATGAGTTATAGTAGGTCTAAAACAGAACTAGGAGGAAGCAGTTATCTTATAACTTAAACTCTTTCAAACCAAAACTCATTTAATGTACAATGGTTACATTAACATATAAGCACTGTACAGGGTTCCACAATCATTGTAGTTTAGTTATAAGTTCTGTGGGTGATAATGACTTAACAGGACTACCTGCTAAGTGCAGGTAGTCCTGCTTAATTGGAGGCTAAGCTTCTTAGGTCTGCTTTTAGATGTATTGATGTCCTAGCAGGTATGGGCAATAATCTTTAAATAGATCTGTGTTCTTGCCAGAATTGAGACTTTAGAATCAACGGTGACGTAGAGGCAGTACAAAGGAAGACAGTCAGCGTTATATAATTCATCGACATGTAAGGATGTCATTGATTGTGAAAATAAAGAGACTGTGCCCACTCTGAAACGCTCAGTTGTACCTTTCTCCCAACGGATTTGGGCAGTCTCTGGAACTAACCGTGTTACGTCAATTGCAGACAATATCAGGTGGTGCAAAGAGAGAGAGAGAAAGGAGAAAACAAAACGTGAACTAGTTTAGATGTGTATAAAGGTTTAAGCATCACTCTGATGCTTGATTGATAAGGGGGGGGGGGGGATCAAAAATAAATAAATAGGAATTATTAAAGGTCAACAGTGTAGTCCCCAGTTTTAGCATGCTAATAATTGCTAGACAATCATAAAAATCCTTTCCAGAGGCTTTCTTGCACGCACCAAATATATAGTATCATGGCACCGCTAAAGTGAGCATAGAATCTAAATAGACACATATAAACGAGGCTAAAATAATAATTCAATTATGGAACAAGGGAAATTAGAGTAAATAATAACATAAACTCACTAGCACACATAACATCTGAACTGCAAATTGTTACAGGACAACAACAAAAAAAGGGGGGGGAATAAAGATATTTAATATGTCATGTGAACCACCACCAAGAAAAGAAGAAAGAAAAGCAAAAAATGATTGAATGATTTATGTAGAATATCCACATCTGGAATGTGGAGTAGAGAGAGCTGCTTAAATGTTTGGGATAACAAGTTTCTGTTTAAGAAATCTGAATGCAGTTTGTTTTGAACCTGGATGATATACTGTATCAACAGTACATGGTAGATAACACTACTGTAGTACAGCAGAAAGAGACAGCTCCACATATTGTGTATATATGCACATTGCACAGTACTTACTCTACAATAGTGCTACAGGCAGACCTGTCTAGAAGTATTGGATGGGAGGTGATTGTAAATTCATAATTAAAAGAATGTTCTTTCTCTGAGTGATTTAAATATCATAATTAGAGATTGAGAGTCTCCATTTTCTGCCCCCATGCATCCTCAACCCCTTTCCTCCAACACCCCCCCCCCTACCTCCCCTCTGCCCACTGTTCCTCTTCATAAATTGCTTAAGAATGTTAAAGTTGTACGTTTTAAGTCCTCTGGTTTTGATCTGACAGTGGTGATGCCTTATCTGGGGCTGATGCCCTCGAATCACTAGGAAGTCTCTTGGATCTTGGTAGAGACAGTTCGTCCCCAATTATACAAGATATATCAGATATTGAGAGCCTCCTTCAACAGGTAAGTCTACACCTGTAACACATTTAAAGATGGTAAAGTGTTTAAAAATGTAAAGATTAAGTAGTTTTAAATTAATGTATATCCAAGCATTGATAACTGTGTTTTTGCAGTTTAATTGATTTTAAACGTATGTACTGCTAATTTGTGTGTTATGTTGAAATTAGGCTCAGACACATGGTAAGTTGAACTGTTGAAAATCTTCTGTGTTTATCTCAAATAATTAACAAATGGAAGCTGGCATATATATGGTTTCCATGCAATGTTGCAATACTTTCTGCTAAATTATTTGTACGTGTGCCGTGTTTCCTGTTTAAGGTAAGTTGAAACATGATCTTTGTTTTCTCAAACTAAGAGCGACTTTCCGTTACAAGTTTTATCGTTGCTTTAGGGACAGTATCATTATTTGTATTTGGTGTACAATGATGTCATCATTCTCTTGGCTCAACTTTCCTTCAACATAGATTGTTGAAAGGTATCTCAATCCTTTATTACTGAGTGCATAAAGTCTTTACAAAGTATTCCTTTATGCATATATAGAAATCACTTTACATGACGTGATAAAAGTGCGGTCTATTAAACTGACAGAGAGAGTTTGTAAGTCACATGGGGGTGATGGTGGTTGATTTTATTTTTTTATAAACTTGTGCAGAAACGATTTTAAACATCATCAAAGGGAGGGAAGTTATGCCAAATGCATTGCACCGTTGTATCGAATTAATGTAGGGGACCACCGCCACCATCATTATTACTATGACAACCACAAATGATAATCACCATCATTCATGACCCTCATCACTGTCGATACTACCAACCGACATACAAAACAACTTGGTGAGGTCAATGATCAACTTTTGTACCTGATATGGTTTTCAAGACCTTTGACTGTCTCATTCAGTATGTACTATATCTGGTTTTCAAGACCTTTGACTGTCTCATTCAGTATGTACTATATCTGGTTTTCAAGACCTTTGACTGTCTCATTCAGTATACATGTACTATATCTGGTTTTCAAGACCTTTGACTGTCTCTTTGAGTATAATGTCTGGTTTTCAAGACCTTTGACTGTCTCATTCAGTATGTACTATATCTGGTTTTCAAGACCTTTGACTGTCTCATTCAGTATACATGTACTATATCTGGTTTTCAAGACCTTTGACTGTCTCTTTGAGTATAATGTCTGGTTTATAAGACCTTTGACTGTCTCTTTGAGTATAATATCTGGTTTAAAAGACCTTTGACTGTCTCTTTGAGTATAATATCTGGTTTTCAAGACCTTTGACTGTCTCATTGAGTATGTTCTTCATTTGGTCTTCAATCATCAGCTCCGAGAGCTTCTGACCAACGCACTACCAGATGATCTGCTAGAAGATGACGAAGACGACTACGAGAGCGGATCATCATCAGATGCCAGTAGTTTATCATCTCAGGAGGATGAAGAGGCAGACGACAAGAGGTAAGAAAATGTAGACGATCTTACATTTAATGTTTTACGAGCATCATTAACGTCAGCTCTGTTCCTTAGTCGCTGTTACAGTTTGCAACACGTCGTCCTCCTGTCAGGCAAATTAGATTAGCACCAAATATTGTTACATTATATGGTAGCTCTGGGTTCATTAAATGTGTTTATGTAGACAACGAATTGTATCATTGAGTTGTACCTCAAGAAGGCATGTAATGTTTTAAAAGGAATGGTTACTCTGTCAAGTATTATAACAGATTCAGATTTGTATGAGACCCTTTACAGTTTATTTATAACTGTGATAGAAGTTGTTGTTGTTATTTGCCTTCTGTTATTGGATGCTATGGAATACATCATACCAGTTACATCAAATATAGCACTAACTTTAAACTGGAATGAAAAGCAGCACTGGGATAAATATTGGAAATGCATGTAATTGCCTCAATTGATTATATTTAGAAATCAGTGGTACCCAAGGCTGACTTAGATAGATTGGAATTTAACCCTAATAAATTGGCTTTGTAGTCCGACTGTAGTTACTGCATTAGCTGTGAAGCTGATCTTCATACATTACAAATGTGTGCCCTAATTTGACAACTTGTGCTTCAAAATATTCAACTATTTGATACACAGGCCACTTCCATGGAAGACTAAAGTCCAGGAGAACCAGAAAACGTCCACACCTCATAGTAGAAGTCCCCCGCCTCTCGAAACTCCTGCCAATGTGACTGGGAGCAGAGGCAGGGGGAACGAAGTAAGGTCCAATGTACACAAGGTAAATATGGTATTATGATTAACTCACTAGTAAACAAAGTAATGGCTAGCTAGCTCTCCGGGGAAATGATTCAATGAGCAGCTAAGAATTTGCATCATTGCTAACATTCCTTGGAAATATTGCAATGACTTGTTATCCTTTACTGAGCAAGGGAGATTTTCAAGAAACTTTGAAAACTTTTGATGTTTTCTTAATGATTTTTTTAACTGCTAAGATACATAATTTTGTCTACCAGTCTCTGCATCTATTGGGAAAGAGTTAGTCACCTTCAAAGCTCCATTTTGTGATGTTTCTGCTACAATCCCATAGCACTAGACTAGAGACCAGTTTTCTGCTACAATCCCATAGCACTAGACTAGAGACTAGATATAAGGTATCTGAACGCGTCATCTGCTATGTTCCTCCACCAAGATCATTCCAAGAATCCTGAGATTAGGCATAAACTTCAATGGTTTGCACTTGAAAATATCAAACATATTACACTAAATTTTGTGGGAAAAAGAAACATTCTGTGTTAGACTTAATGATTACATAACCGCTATTTAGGACCAGCCTACTATAAATTGTAACTCCACAGATAATTTATTGAAAATATCAAACATATTACACTTAATTTTGTGGGACAAAGAAACATTCTGTGTTAGACTGAATGATTAAGTAACCCACTATTAAGGCCAGCCTACTATAAATTGTAACTCCACAGATTATTAAGTTTAACGGATATATCCAGGTCTGCGTGCTATATACATGAAGAACAACACATAGGGTGACTTCCTTAATACCAGATTCGGGAGGAAGGGAAAGTGTGTGGAGTCCTTGATGTGGAACTAGTGGGCCTACTATTTAGTTTAGTTATTGTTTTATTCTTCATCATGTAAAGCGCATATGAATATATATATGTTATAGTATTTGCGCTATATAAGGAACCATCATAATAATAATAATAATAATAATGTTACTTTATATTCAGTATGTTAAGTAGATGGGAACAGTGCATAAGTAGACTGGAGACAGGTAAGAATTCTGCCTCATTGATCCCCACACAAGTAAGCTTTGGGATTCTGTGTGCTACTTTTACAGCTTGGTGAGAGTGAAATCCCTACCCTTAACACCACACACACACATGCAAAGAAAAGTAATTAAACAGATTTTGATTTATGTGTACCAGTTGGCACACTAAGTGCTAAAAGCAAACAGGTCACCCCGCAAGATCACGAGAACTGTTCTTACTAGCTTTGGCATCTACTGTAGCAGCATAACTGCCTTGAGACAAGTTTGAGAAGAATGAAAAGAAGCCAAAGGTTGACAATATTTTCTGTGTTCATTTTGTCTCCCAGAATATTGGCAACAGTCATTTTCAGCAAGAGGACAAAAGTTACGGTCTTCAACCGCCCCCCGAGAGGAAGTCTGTTTCACCACACTCTTCCGATGACCAGCAGTATGCAGGGAGCAGGAGAGAGGCGGAGGGTTCCGAATACGTGACCGATCAACATCAGGGCATCCCCAGGACTAGCATCGGTTATCAACCCCACGTCTATTATCCAAATCAGGGCCCATATTATGAAAACATGCCCAGACAAGATATGAACCCCCAAGCGGTGAAACCCGGGCCAGGGGACATGAACTGGGATCAGGCACACCTGGAGAATCGAAGAGAGAGTCAACAGTACGAGCCCTCGGAGAGGAAAGCTGGGCCGGATAGCTATCCTTCCAAAGGGTTGGATAATAATGGCTCGCTAGCACCGAGTGTGGGCCAGAACACCGAGATCAATATTTATCCTGTGCAGGATAACGCAGGCAATCCGAAGATACATTACACAGGTGGGAAGAATGGTCTCGGCCAGAGGGATCGTGTAGCAATGGAGGCTGAGCAAGGGGAGAGGTACCCTGCTATGGGACGGACCGCTAGTGTGGACCTTCTCATGGCTCAGGAATATGAGAACCTGCAAGGGCACTATCTACATGCAGGTAAAGTTGAACTAGGTTTTTTGGTCCCTCAGAAGGGAGTCTCTTTCCTCCTCTCAGGAAAACTCTTGACAATCATCCTTGACAAAAACAGTGTTGGTTTTAGTTTATAGAACTTTAAATTATCAGGAAATTATCCAGTATTAAAGTGAGAATGCTACTGTAGTTAGTCCAGTATTAAAGTGAGAATGCTAGTTAGTCCAGTGTTAAAGTGAGAGTGCTAGTTAGTCCAGTAATAAAGTAAGAATGCTAGTTAGTCCAGTAATAAAGTAAGAATGCTAGTTAGTCCAGTATTAAATTGAGAATGCTAGTTAGTCTAGTAATAAAGTGAGGTTGCTAGTAGTGTGTCCAGTATTAAGTTACATGGTTTCATGTGTTATTATTGGAAGCCTTGCATTATTTCGTTATACCAGGTGCAACTTCTAGTGGTCAGCAGTATGCACAGATGCAGATTCTTTACCAAGCACGAGGTCGGGAACTAGAGCAACTTACCGGCCAGTTACGCATGCTACAGGAAGAGAGTGCTAGGGAGAAAAGGATTCTTAATCACCAGCTGGCTCTAGCACAAGGTGAATACATCTTTCACCTGTTGTTTACCAAGTCGTTTATCAAAGTTTGAGATCTATGTTTGTTATTAAAGGCATTGAAGACTCGCCCCAAACCGCGTGCGGCCATCTGAAAAAGTTAGCTTTCTGTTGCTTGCAAGTGACGTTTTGTTTGTGTCGCTACAAAATGCAGACAGTAATGAAACGTGATACCTTGTTATCTTTAGCTGGACCTGAGATGTCCATCGCTGTATCGTTTGTTAACTGTGCTGTGGGTATTGACCGCAGCTGTATGTACTGACTGTACACTAGTGTCTAATTACCGACGGTAGCAAGCTGTGTGTATTTTCTGGGATCGATGGTGGTGTCTATAACAATTCTGTTACACCTCATTCGAAACTAGGTCAAATTACTGGCATTAGACGTTTCTTTTTGCGCGAGTCTTCACACCCTTTAATGGAATGGTAACATTGCTAAAAGAAGTCTAATACCAACTAATGCATAAGAAATCTTAACTTTTCCTTAACATTCATCAAGGAAATTGTTAATTGGAAAAAGATTGTTTTTATCTCAATTACATTGCATGCAATAGAACTATGGCTACTAACCAGCATCTCTTGCAAAGAAATGCTAAGTAGCAAGAATTCTTACTTATGGCAAGATCTCTCAATGTTAAATCACATGACTGAAGTCACTGGTTCAAATCCTGCTCGTAGACGATAGTTTCTCACTCTCTTCTAGTGAGTAAGGGAACCAAACAACCAAATTATCGTTATCCAAAGTGTCGTCTAATAGGCAATGATTCCAGCGGACAATAATCTAACAAATTGATATCAATATTTTACTCTTTTGTTTTGTTTACTTGAAATTTAAGGTGAAAAGAATGGCTTATCTACGAGTTATGAACAGACTAAACATCTTCTGGCATCGTCCAAGGATGAGAACTTGAAACTGGAGGGACACTTTCAAGCAGCGACAGCTCAGATACAAGCCTTAACGGCCGCTAGAGATGAGGTCAGTCCTGTTGCTAGGATAGAGGTCAAAGGTCATCAAGCATTTGCTTCACAGTGTCAGGGAGATTACTGTTATGCTACTTATACTAATTACATGTGACATTAACTCATGTGCTTCAGGCTAATGTTAGGTACAACTATACCAGTTGTTGTGTCAGATATGTTTAGTTGATCAATTTTTGTGACATCACAACCAACACAATGTTGCAAAAAATGTCCTGAAGAAATACAATGTAGACAATTGAAGAAGATGCAATGAAATCATAAGTTTCTATTTTATATCTCCAAAATCTTTATATTTGACAGCAATGTGTGCAAAGCATATCAAAACTTAACCACATCCTTTAAAAAGTGTCCTTTCAATTTGAATTTTTGTTTATGATGAGGTAAAATGACTTCTAAAACTGCGATATTTTTGACTGTCACAGATAATGAAGAAACTGCAGACCACAGAGACGACGGTGGAAACCATGACCAAAGAACTGACGGAGATTCAGAAGTCGCAACCTCTGGCCAGAGCAAGAGAACACCAGGACACAGTCTTGGCAGAGATGCAGCGTAAACATGAAGAGGAGATTACAGACCTCCAGGGAAGGCTTCAAAGGGTCATATCAGATCTAGAGGAGAAGGTAAAGTGACCTGATTTTTGATAGATTGTCAAAACTTGTATATATGGGCTTTTCAGAAGTGTTTGTTCTCTGCCACATTTGTTTCTTTTAGATTATAAACCCTTTCATGAAGGCAAATTGTTCCCAAAGTGAAAGTGGAACAGAGAGTGACAGAAAACTCACCTGTATTCCCTTACCCCTTACCCCATCCCCTCCACCCCCCCCCCCTCACACAAAGTTTTAGCATGCTCGGTGATAGCTATATAGTGTGAAAATAGTTATCAAATGTATGCAAAATTTCATGAATTTAAAGCAAGTAAACTGACGTATGAACAGTTCCAAATATTTATCTAAGAGAAACAGGATATTCATACTGTGAGTACCAGTACATTGAAGCATGACATGAAAGCACATTATTGCAAAATCATCCCAACTAGGTGGAGGTTAGGAAAGATTGTACAGCCTTTCCAAACAGTAGCAGTACTAGCTAGCTGTGTTGTTGTTGTGTAATCTCAAATGAACTTTGACCTCATTTCAATTCATTATCATCTGGCTTTCTCAGCTCATCACATGGAGCAATAACAGCAAGATGACTTTAATGACAAGTCAAAACATAAGTATCATTCATAGAAAGCAATTATCCTTCATTTGTAAAATCATGTACACTAGCACTTACTAAAAGCCAATCTCTTTGTTTTGTATGTCAAGTTAATTTGAAAACCTTAAATAGCTTAAGTATTACAATGGCAGCATCTTTGATGGCGACAACCTTAAATGGCTGAAGTATTACTATGACAGCATCATTGATGGCTACCAACCTTAAATAGCTAAAGTATTAACCTTAAATAGCTAAAGTATTACAATGGCAGCATAGTTGATGGCAAGCCCTTAATTAGCTAAAGTATTAACCTTAAATAGCTAAAGTATTACAATGGCAGCATCATTGATGGCAACCAACCTTAAATAGCTAAAGTATTAACCTTTAAATAGCTAAATTATTACAATGGCAGCATCGTTGATGGCAACCAACCTTAAATAGCTAAAGTATTAACCTTTAAATAGCTAAAGTATTACAATGGCAGCATCGTTGATGGCAACCAACCTTAAATAGCTAAAGTATTAACCTGAAATAGCTAAAGTATTACAATAGCAGCATAGTTGATGGCGACGACCTTAAATAGCTAAAGTATTACAATGGTTGCATGATTGATGGCGACGACCTTACATAGCTTAAGTATTACAATGGTTGATGGCGACAACCTTAAATATCTAAAGTATTATTATAGCAGCATCGTTGATGACTCATGTTTCTCATATTTCCTTTCCTCAGGAGACTCTGTCAAACCGTTTTCAGTGTCAGCTTGAGGAACATCAGCGATCCCTCCAGCAGAACCAGATCCAACATGGAGAGACGGTGAACAGACTAACAGCTCAGCTGGAGGAGAGTCAAAGGAGATGTGGAGACCTCCTAGGACAAGGTGAGATCTTGCAGAATTTGAGGGGTATGGGCGAGGGGCAGGGGGGCGGAGGGTAGGTGGTTATATTTGTATGTTAATCAGGGATGTAAACTATTTGCTAGGTAGGGATCTCTATGAACCTGTGAATGATGTATCATATATTATTTCATTTTACATTTTTTATCAAATTGAGAATTTTTAACACAAAGTTAATGTATTCATTCCTTATGGATTTAGAAGTTGGTTGGCATATATTACTATATACCAGAAAGCAAGTGTTTGTGCTAATGATAATGAAAAATCTTCCGGTCACAAAAATCAGCCGACATATCAAGGTAGTTTGTTCCATTAGTGCTACAACACCATTTAGAATTTTTTTTCCTGGGGGGGGGGGGGGGGAAGGGGAGGTTTGTTATAAATGAGATTTGAGTTGTGCAATATTAATATTTATTTCATTATTTGCATTTTGTAGAAGAGGATATCATTTGTAAAAAGTGTTAAATTTCTTTTTTATTTTTTCTACTTTCTTTTTCCCCGACAGGTTCATACCAAGAAGCCAACAGCCTTCACCAGCAGCTGCAGGTTGCACAAAATGCTAAGCAGATGAGTGAAAACCTCTGCAAATCTATGCAGGTTTGTTTTGTTTGGTTTTTCCCTTATTGTCAGGTTAAATATGAAATCATGAAATAAGGGGAAAAGAAACTCACATAGCTTGATGTGAAATTACATGAACTGTAAAACTCTACACCTAATAGTTGGATCTATTTATAAAATCCATGTTTGTGGTAATTGCGCAGAATTTTGCCAAGCCCATTGCTTCCCTCCCTCTCTCCCTCCCTCCCATCACTCCCAAACTTTTTTTCCACTTTTGTAAATTTACTTCTAGGTTCAAACAGAAATGTGGCAGGGAAATTTATTTGTTATTCAATGTTACCTCTAAACATGTAGTTGACAGTGAAAAGCTTAAAAAGTTTCTCACCCAACTCCCCAAATTCCATATCAAATTTATATTTCTGATTTGTAATCCCTGTTGTCATTTTCGAATGCAAAGTGAAGCGAAACGATATAATATTCCTGCTCTTATGTGAATAGGAGGAAGTGACCGATTTAAAACAGCAGCTACTTGCTATAGAATCTGCCGTCAGACTGGGGGCACTGTCACCCCACTCTTCACCCGAGGGGCAGGGAGATAACGTCGTGAGGAATCTAGCTAAAGAAGACTGGAGCACGCCAAAGCCTGGAGGGTGAGTTTTCAGATAATGCTTTCCACCTTCTTGTGCAATATATCTAGTTTCTCTCTAACCCAAGTGATGTATGTCTGTATTGTATGTATTTTAGATGCCCCTGCAAGCAGGAACTCGCGAAGAAGCCATCATTGGCTTATCACAGCTGCAAGCTGACTGAAGTCAGTCTCTTAGATTCATATTTTAACGTCCATGATTATGAATTGTCAATTGTCAACAACTCTGTAACTGGACGACATACATTAATCTTGGAGTGACTCAAACTCAGGACCTTATGATTGAAAGGCACCGGCGTTAACCACTGAGCTAACACTCCCTGATAGTGGAACAATGAGTGTCAGGCTCATTAGAATGGCATTACCAAAATGCAATGCAAAAATGTTTAAACTGCTATGTGAATGCGAAGACATGTAGCAGGTTTTTGTACACAGAATTCTAGGATTTATTAGTATTTTATGATTAACAAATTCAGAAAAGGTATAACTTAATTATGGAACTTGTATGCAAATTGTAATTGAAAATTTCTAATTTTATATGCAAAGACATTTTTCAGACTTTCATGTTATAGCCATTTTTATTTTAATATTTTTGGCACTTTTGATATTTTAGCATTTCATATGAATATTTCCACATTTTAGCATTTTTACATTTGGATGTAACATTTTCCACAATTCACCGTTATCGATCTGTTGCCATGACGATTGCTGTTTGCAGGACCGACGTAGGTTTCCCAAACGATCAGGTGATCCAGGGATTGAAGAAGGAGTTAGAGCGATCTCTGTTGAACAACAAGAGGAAGAGGAACCAAGTTGCCTCTCTTCAGGATGAAGTTCAAGCCTTGAAGAGACAGATTAACGAATGGAAGGAGAGGGCAGAGAAAGCTGGAAAGATTCATCAGGTATGGTAATAGTTATATCACTTATTGGTGCACTGAGCTGATGGGGGGTTAACATAAGGGGTATAACCTTCCCCCCTCCATTGGTTGGGGTGGGTCTGGGACATGCAACAGCCCTTGTTATGACATAACCTTTATCATGACAAGTCAGACACTCTCATCCAGTATAGCTTGTCCTCTCTGTGCAATCCAGGGGATTTGCAGTTTCAAAATTTGAAAACCATATCAGTATTCAAACTTGTAGGATCCACATTTCCAAAACACCTTCAACTACAGGGTTGCCTTTTCTATATTAATTGTTGTGAAAAAAAGAGGTTTCTGCTAAAGTATGCTAAAGTAAGGAATTTAACTTCTATCTGTCTTGAATAATCATGAATATCATAAATTAAAGGCTGTATGCAGAATATGCTGAAAGTTCATAGGCGCAAACACCAAGAGCAGTACAGGTGGTTGGAGGGTGGTGGTTCGGGGTGGGGGGGGGTGATGGATGTGGTGGTTACTCGAATTTGTCATGGTTTGTAAAACGATGCCCTTTCAAATGGTACCATGCTAATTATTTAACAGGAACAAGCAGCAGCATCAAATTCTGGAATGGTTTCTGAAGTCGAGAGGTTGCAAGAGGATATTAGGACAATGGATGGAGAGATTAACAAACAGAGAGATTCAGAGAGCAAACTAAGAGCAGAGAATAGCGAACTGAAACAACGAATGACTGACATGGTGATGGAAAATGATGAAGATAAAAGGAAAGCAGTGGAAAGGTAGAGAAGATATACGATAACATAGAATGATGATGACCTGCTGTGTGTTCTCCCCCCTCCCCATTATGGTTGTCTCATGTGTTCTCCCCTATGATAATTGTGTGATGTATTCTCCCCCTTCCCCCATGATGATTGTTTAGTGTGTTCTCTCATCATGAGGTTTGTGAACTGTGATCTCCCTCCCCCCTCCCCCCTCCCTTCTCCATCATGATGGCTGTGTAATTTGTTCTTTCTGATGATTTTATGGTGTGTCGGTTCCCCTCCCCAACCATGCTTGTTGTGTGTTTTTTCCCCACCCCATGCTGCTGCTTCTTTTTGGTCATAGTTATTTATTAAACAATGTGGTAAATCTGCCATTATCCCCCAACCCCAAATAGATAAACACAAGAAAAAGGTTACTAGATAAAATGAAACCACTGTTCAGTAACACTAGAACTAAGTTAAAGGTGTGTGCTGCCACATGATGTGCACTGTGAAGGTTTAGCCAGTGGCAGTGCTAATAGTAGCACAAAACTTTACAAGGGTAGGTAGCTCAAAAAGCCTCAGACATTTTAAGAAAGATCTTGCTAAAAATGTTCAACTATTCTTTCAATTAATTCTACTTCAATTCAGATGCCAGAATACTTGTATGCAACTCCATGAGGACTCCTCCCGTAATCTCCGAGAAGAGATGGTTGCTCAGTGGCAGGCTGAGAAGGAAACCTTGGAAGAGAATCACAAGAAGCTATTAGCACAACTCAAGTAAGGATTTCCTATAGCTTTTATATGTAGAATCATGGCATGTATGGGAATAGGAGACATTGGAAGGAAACCCCATCCCGGGAAGATATTTGGGGGGGGGGGGGGGGGAGGGGAGGGAAGGAAGCTGCTGCAGTGTGCTTATTGAATCACTAACATTCAGATAGAATGGATATTTGGGGGGCGGGGGGTGAGGGGGAGGGAGGGAGGGAAGCTTCCAGTGTGTTTATTGAATCACTAACATTCAGATAGAATCACCTCAACATTACCTTGTATTGGATGCAATCGTTTATTCCAACGGAATTTTATTTTGTTGCCTTCTGTCAGGAAAGACAACGAGAAGACGATGGAAGAGCTGGACAAAGTGAAGCAGCTCTACCTCCGGGTTTGCGAGGAGAAGAACGGAATCGAAGACCAACTGAAAGAAAAGATCAGGGGTGACTTCAACAAGAAGTTATTAGAGGTTAGAAGAGTTCAAAGAAAAAAATATGTTTAAACATTTTTATCATAAATTAATGTTTTCCTTATTTAATGTGTCGCCTTGCAAACAATTGGATTTTATAAATCAGGTGTCAGATTCAGAAAGCATTATTAGCAATCCATAAATGTAAATCATGAGCAGGGTGTTGTTTATTACTGCCCTCAGTCTTGTACGCTTGCCTTCAACTTTGGTCAGAATAAAGTTTTCAGTAGGAGTTGATGCACAGAATTTTCACTTAGAGCTACAGAGAGTAGGGCTATATTGAATGAGATATGTTATATAAATTGTGTGACTTCTATCGCTCTGCTCAATACCCAAGTTTTTAATATATTATTACAGCCAGTTCCTTGTGGGTTGGGAAAATCCTCATATAGAGTTTTGGTCACCAGACTGAAACCTAGCACTGGTGGGTAAAAGGAGAATGCAGTAGTTCTTGTTGTTGATGTTGTTGTTTATAATACAAAGAAATATTATTAACAAGAAAAGAAAATTTCGACTTTGAATATTGTGGAAAACCTTAAGAAACTCAGTGACAGCTTAACCCCGGAAAGAAAGGTTAGGACTATTTTCAGCAGTAACTTTCATTTTTTTTTGAAACGTCTCTCAGTTGAAAGAGAAGTGTGATGCCGATAAGGAAACAGCTCTGAATGATCAGAGACTGTCCTTGGAGAATATTCACAAAGGGAAACTGATGGCTATGAAATCTGAGAAGGACACAGAGTATCAGGATAGGCTAAATGACCAGGTGAGGAAGAGTGATGCATTATGGGAAATATAACTAGATTAAATGTATTTGTAATTTTGGTTAAGGATGACATATATTCATCTAAAGATGAGTTTTGTGACATTTTTGTTAAATTTATTTGCAGTCATTTTTGGTTCCTTGCTTTAGCAAAAGGAACCTATGTAGTCAGGTTGGCGTGTGTGTGTGTGTGTGTATGTGTGTGTGCGTGTATGTGTGTGTGTGTGTGCGTCTGTGACACTTGCTTGGGTACGCTCTATCTCAATAAGGGAATGTTGGATTGAGGCCAAACTTGGACTGTAGATCCGCCATATGGAGAAGGTGTGCCCTATTGTTTTTGGTGCCCACAAAGGTCACCAAAGGTCAGTTATGGTCCAATAACCCAAAATATTAAAACTGCAATAACTCCCAGTGCCAATGTGCGACAAGGTTGATATTTTGGGACAAGTTGTGAACTGGTTAGGGGAACATTTTGAAACTTAACATGCATGTGATCCAAGGTCACCCAAAGTCAATTAATGTTAAAAAACAAGTCTTTTTGCGATAACTTGAGAAAGAATTGTCCGTTAGGGTTGGGAGTTGCTTCAATGTAATCCAATTGTCAACCCGCATCTGGGTGACCCTTGACCTCAATTTGACCTCTGGTGACCTTTAAGTGTTTTGGGGATTTTTACAGTTTCGATGCTATTTTCAGATGTCAAAGGTACCTTCTGATCATAAATATCACAAGGTTGACCCCCGTGTGACCTTCGTGTGCGAAGTTATATGGGGTCAAAGTTTTCGATCGGAGTTAGCATGGCTGTACAGACTTGTCATGTTGATTTTTGGAATCAGGAGATCAGACTACATCTGAAACCAAGGTCAAAAGGTCAAAGGTCATATTAGAAAAAATGTGCTTATTTTGGGAGAAAACGAGCAAGAAAGAAAATGTTTGGTTTTGATGCTAGATTTGGATATCAAAGGTACCTTCCGATCAAAAATGTCAATGG
>JAIPMN010005062.1:0-11153 GCA_020650975.1 Apostichopus californicus
ACATACATATATATAAATATATATATATATATATATATATATACATATACATACGCCCACCACTATTTAACCAGACTCTCCCACGTAAATGCCGAGATATATATATATATATATACATACATATACGTACATAAATATAAAGCTACAACATGAATCTAGCAAACAGAAATGCCATAGGTTTAATTATATCACAGATACACAAACATTAGTTTCCGACTTAAGTTTCCTACGTAAATGCCGAGATCAGACGGATGAGAACAATTCATTCAAGATTCATAAATTTACTACAAGTCGACTTTGTCGCGCACAAACTGACTGTTCTTACAGTCTGGGCTTGACATCACATTTCTGATCATTTCAAAAGTATTGTTTGTTTTACACATTAGTAAGCCGCTGAACAAACATTAGGAACGGATAAAGCTATTCATAACAGATCAAAACAGATAATTTATTATCGACGTCTACTTAAAGATTCTCCCTGTGAACAATATCTTTGTATTCTCGAGTAACGCCATATTTTAGGTCAATGACCAAAAAATTTAATCAATCTAGCAGACTGCAGATTTTTTGAACAGTGGTGTTGAAAAAAAAAACGATTTACAATTTTTCCTTTTTACATTTTCTTAGCTTGTGAAACTCCAGACCTGATGGTAATGATATTTAAGAAACGAAAAAATCAAGGAATATTGCCTATCTTTTGTATTCCTCTCCAAACTCGGTTGTCACATTTGATGAAAATCTACTTCAATACCGCAACTGTCCAATTATAATCAGCTCAGTATTTGCAAGATATTTTAAGCCTTCAATGTTAACTGGCCATAGGAATGTAAGGAGACCCAAGTTGCTTAAAACTATACACTCCATATTGGAAGCCATTGGGGAGGGGGAGGGAGAGGGTGAGGGGGAGGGGGAGGGAGGGAAGGGGTATGGAAGGCATCAGGGTAGGTGCCACTGTCATAGATCTCAATGTGTGTGTTCTGTTTCCAGACTTAACCAAATTTTGCAATTTACTTGTAGTTTCTAGCAAGAATTGCAATTACTGAAGTGAGACCTTGGTAATGCCGTATCTTACAAATTTCCCTAAAAAACTGATCTTCCTGAACCATGCTATATTTCATCTCAGGTAGAAATACATGGCTGACTATTATAAATACCAGATAGCATTTCCTAACTGGCCTTAGAGATAGACATCTGCAGCTCAATTGGTGTCACCTCACTATCTTCTATTGCCAATTACATTCATCAATTTCTCAGCATTTTTTTAAAAATTCATAACTGTGCAATAAATCGCACCATGGGGATGTGGGTTTTCACCTAGTGAGGTGGCCAAAAAAAAAAAAAAAAATCAGCAAAATTTTGATTCATGACAGCCAATGTATTCCTTTCTAAGTGACAATGCAGCTGCATGGTTTAGTTTTTAATACTATAAATTGTTCTCACAGGGACGGAAAATAAACTTGCATGTATGTAACATTAACCTGATGCATCTGAACTTGGAGATAATTAACAATAAGCAGGGTCAAGGGTCACAACTACTCTTTATAGCAAATGTATCAACTTATTATGCATGCATTAATAGTAGGCCTATGGTGCAACAAGGCATTGTTGCTTGTTGTAGTAACTTTAAGTAGTAACATCCCTCAAATGAATCACTAATGTCCCTCCCTCCTTCCCCCCAAACCCCCCCCCCCATTTGCCTCTCCCTCTCTCTATTGCTCTCTTTACGAACAAAATCATAAAAAATAAAATAAAATATCAAAGAAAAACAAAACTGGAGGTATGGAGTGCCTCATATGTTCCTGATCTTGTTAATATGAGGTTTTATGTTTGACTTGATATAAATACAAATTACCCTTTGGACGTAGTTATAGAAGCTAAAATGACTGCCCGGTAGCTATAATGCGTAATCTCATTAAAAGAGCCAAAAAACTATAAGATACAAGGAGGGAAGTCATCTAATGACAAGGCTTAGAAGGTGTAAAGCCATTAAGAGGTTGACTACAATTCTTGTCATGATGATGTAAAGCTGTTTGGGGGTGCAGGTGTGGTCGGCACGGAATCAACGCATCTGACTGGAAAAGTTCTGTAATGGCTAACGACTGGAAAAAGTCAAACCTTTTGGGGGGGGGGGGAGATCTTAGACATTAAATTTGCAGGTCCCTCTCTGCCGAGAGCTGTCAATTTATTTCTTGTGTCGTATTCGTTGTAATGTTTGATGAATATCTTTTTGGCGAAGGCTGCCTCTGGAGCATTGGTTAAAAGAATGAGTGTACGTGAACGCAGATGTGTCCAGGGGACGGTGGACAGGCTTGACGATATACTCTGCTTATTACGAAGAGCAAAAAATGAAAATGTTAAAAGTTTTTATGTTCTGTGTGTCCCTCTTTATAATAAACATGGATTCTACTCTACATGCTCATTGGGTGAAAAGAATGAGCGTACGTGAACGCAGATGTGTCCAAGGAGACTGTGGACAGGCTTGACGATATACTCTGCTTAATATGAAGAGCAAAATATGAAAATGTTATAAGTTTTTTATCTTCTGTGTGTCCCTCTTTATAATAAACATGGATTCTACTCTACATGCTCATAGGGTGGTTAGTATTGGCCCCAAATTTTCACAAGATCAAAAAATTGAGAAAAGCTTCTTCAAAGTAATTTCCTGGTGGGTTCTGCATTTTCAAGTTAATACTTCCAGACATTGAGGAGTATTAAATTAGATAATTATTGTTTCAGTGTCGAAACAAATAATAATTTAAGGGTCAAGGTAGCTAAGTTGCTTGTTAAAAGTTGGAGAGAGGCTTTCTAGCAGATTTTGGAAGCCAATACTGACCAGGTTAAGTTCACAAGGGCACATTTTTGCATTGAACAGGGAGACAGGTGACTAATTAAAATTATAATTAAACGTGATGAAATACTTTTCTTTTGATCATTTTTGATCATTTTTGATCATGCATTAATAATGATCTTTATATGTCAGAAATTTTACCTTGTTTTAAATATGACAAAAAATTGGAATGTTACTGGGAAAAGAAAAAATATATACAGATGTATTTACATATGAAATAAGTAAAAAAAAAATTATAGGTTTATTACGGGAAAATGAAAAATGAGGAGTAAGAAAGAAAAAAGATAGAAATTTATATGGAAAAGTGTCTTTAATTTATAGATTCATAGAATATTTAAATTTTAACCATAAAAGAATTGTTTGTCAAAATTGTATGTTAATCATGAAAATGAACAATTTTTAAGCATTATGCAAACAGAAGATGAAAGTGACCGATCTTGCGGCGTGCGTTTAAATCTTTCGTCTTAAAAACTTACAAAAACCTAAAAATGGGTCAGGTTTAATGTATATTTTATCCTTAAAATTGGATATAATTTATCTCTTCAAAGTTAAAAGTAGCATATGATTGTGTATAATCTTTCATATCAAATATTTGGAAGTTATTTGACATTTAAAGTTGGCAACATTCACGAGTAAGCCAGTTTTTCCGAAGAGACTTGATTGAAAATGCCTAAAAATTGACACACATAATCCGATGTAATTTTCACACAAAATGTATAAATTGCATCTTAGAAGAATTCCATGTCAAAATAGTACCAGGCTGTAAATACTCCGAAAAGATGTATTAATACATATAAATCTTTGAAGAATTATTTTTTGGGGAGGGGGAGGTGAGGGGGGAGGGGAGGAGGACATGGGTCCACAGTCTTCCTCCCATCTGACTTTAATTGGTCGCATATTATTCTAAGAATGCCAAGTGTTCCGAGATTATATTTACCAGGACGTTTTGTCAAAATTAGTTACGATATCATATTTACCAAAATTTAACTAATTTCAGATTTGAGCTATGAATGCCTCCCATCTCCCCCTCCAACCAACCCCCCCTCCCCCCACCTTTGCTCCCCTCTAAATAAATAAAACAAAAACTGATGCAATTGACAATTTCATGTAAAGTCATTACATAACATGGTAAATTAACAATCAATTCTTTGAAATAGAAAAAAACGAAGGAATTAACAGCATTTTTTTTATAGCCTCAACAACAGAATAAGCTTCCATAATCCGTCATGAATCATGAAAGCAAAGAAAATCCTCATATCCAATATCGCATCACAAAATATTCAAAATGCTATACAAAATGGTCAAAACTGCTATATACGCCCAAAGATTTTGTTTACACAGGAACCAAATTATTTCTTACGAGACTTCAAACCTGCTATACAAAATGTGAAAACTAAACTATTCCCCAGGTGCGTAGCCAAGGGGGGGGGGGGGCGAAGGGGGAAGCCGCCCCCTCTTGACTGAGCATATTTTTTAAATTTGTTTTTAATGTTTTTATGATATCGCTAGTAATTTCAAAAGAGAAATGCTAAGATGCAACTTACAAGACCTGGGAAGTGCCATATCCAGCAATCTGGGAGGCATTTTCAGACAAAATTTTCTTGTACGCTTCGCGCCAACTCATGGTGGCGCTACGCTTAGATAGTTTGCAATGCCGTATCTACAGCTCTGATAATTTGCCTACATTTTCGCCCCTCCCTTGGCAAATTCCTGGCTATGCGCCTGCTATTCCCTGACATGAACATATTTAGCTTCAACTTTAAATTTAAAATCGGGTCAGTTTGTTTTTTGTCATCTTTGGAATGTCAAATATTTGCACTTAGATGAAAACTATTCTACTTCTCATACATGACATACATGACATACATAAAAGCTGTACGCATCGCTTGAATTAAAAATTTCAACTTCTATCTTCATTTTTAAGATTGTGCTTTATTTCCTTTTCGACCTTGATGTAGAAAATACCTCAAATACTTAAAAGAAAAAAGAAACCACTTGAAATCCTTGCCACTCACTGCTAAAAAATCTTTATAAATCCCCCCAAAAAGTACATTCCCTCATTATAATTTTTTTGTCCCATTAAGTAAAACCATCTTGTACTTCATATTTCGAAAAGATCTGAAAACATTCCGAAGAACACAAAAAAAAAAAAAAAAAAAATTGACTATGATTTTAAAATGTTTGGGTTAAATCCCCATTTTTTAGTTTATCATGAATCATTCATCTGGATAAAGACAACTTTTAGAGCGCTTTCTAAGTAACTATTCAAGCTCAAATTAGTTATCCTATATAAGCTTCTTTCTTTTTTCCTTTTATTTTCTTTCTTCGGTACATGTACCGTTGCCAAGCTGTGTTATCGAAGCTAAATGCAGCAATGATCAAACTTTCTTTACTATTCGGTGCTGATTGCTTACTAGGGCACGATTTCTTTCCCTTCGATGTTTAAAATAAAAATTTAGTGCCATCAGCTGTGTGTGAAACCTAGTGAATTGTGGGTAATGTAGCTCACAAAATTTGTCTGACTGAGCTTAAGAAAAAGCTATAGATTAAGAAAACGAAACACACACAAAACAAAGAAAAAAAAAATGTGTTGGTGGGTGGGTGGGTTGAAGGTAAGGCTTTGGGCGAGTGGAGATAAGAATTCACTTGTTGCTAAGACATTATTTCAACCGGCTGGCACATTAATTGTCAATGTTTTCAACAGAGAGAGAAAAGGAAACATTAAGTTAAGAGAAATTTCGTCTGGTTCTGTGATAACAAGTGACCTGTTGCTTCTTCGATGGAAAACTTGAAATGGCGATAATTTTTTCTTGTTTCATGGAATTTTTTTTTGTCTCATTGCCAAGGTGTGATCGGCAGTTGCTGTTGCAAACTGTAGTAGTAGAGTCCTGTCAAAATTGCATTTCTTTTTTTGTTTTTTGGTTCCATAGATATAGTAGTAAATGGTTGGACAATTATCATTATCAATATTTGTTTCAATATCTTACAAATTCTAGTTTAAATTTCCACTTTTTTTTTTATAGATATGAGTAAAATCACAGTGTTTAATTAGCATTGTAGCGGACGCTATCCACAAGGAGAAACGATACCTGTCAATAGGTGGGGCTAGACACATATTGTATATATATTGAGAAGTTTGGTTTTCTATAGAGGTAGTAGCCATCAACAGCTTAGTCTAGCCTTATTTGTGTCTGAAATCAAGAGAGAGAGACTGGTCATTGAACCTACATTGGTTATCGAACTAACGGTTCCTGACTCAAATCTATGAATATTCATAGAGTCTATCAAGATGACAGTTTGGAATTCAATGACGGGGCCAGCCTCACAGCTAAGAGGTACAATGCAAGGTTACCCATTTCTTCCTTAACTCCTTACAGATTACCATCGTAAATGTAGGAGAAGCTAAAGAGGATGATGATGATTGCACGGAGGGCTTCGACACGCCATTTTTATCGATGTTCAGACTTCAAATATAAAATCTGTCCGAGCTAACATTGCAGAAAATGTTACTTATTCAAAGGGGTAAAAAAAGGGGGGAATGATTGAGTGAAGGGAAGAAAAAAAAACGTGGAGAAAATACAAATTTTTATCCATTTTTGAGAGCTACCAATTTGCAGATATGTGTGATAATTCCCAGATAGCTAGATACTCCGTATATCCAACTATGCATCAGAACAACCACCTTCTCCAAGATGCGAATATGGCGTTATGTGTTACAACACTCTGAAATACTGGTGACCTGGCAATTTTCACGTTTATGTCATCATAGGGAATGGATCTAAGGAGAAATTTTGATACAAAATAGTAGTTTTGATACAAAATAGTAGTTTGATACAAAATAGTTTGCATCATTTGAAACAATGTTGAATAAGTTTTAACTGTTTACGTTGTACTAAACATGTTATATATGTCTTTGTAACTTACGTTATGATTTTGTTTGGGTAATGTTCTGTCTGTCAGGGGGAGGGGGTAGGGGGAGGGGGGTAAGGGGAGGGGATGAATGCAGACCTAGTAATACACATGATGATGCCCCTGGATCATAACTAACTCGGTGGTTTATGTTTGCTGCGGTTGATGAGGAATTGCTGAATCTAAATACTCTTTGAATTTAGGGTGATGTATTAGTTGTTTTCACTGCAAACTAGAAGGAGATCTCATCCATCTACTTTATTATTTACTCTCTAGAGAACAGTGCCAGATCAGAAACGTAATTATAAATGCCCAACTGGGAATATCCAAAATTTATGCCAATATTTTGATAATAATCACAAGATTTTCAATTTCCCATAAAATTGTATTAAAAAAAAAAAATGTAATCAGAAATAAAAAGAACATGAATGATAAAGTCAGCTTTTCGTGGTTAAAGCAATATTATGAGAACTTAGGGTTTTGCTGAGATCTGCATATCCACAGTGTAAATCTTCAAGCTTGTTAAATTATCTTAGCTATTGTGACCAATGTTCTCTGTCACATTAAAACATACTGAATATGTACGCTATAATCATACTGGGAAACTGTGGGTTCAATTGTTGTTATACCTAAAAGTAATGCAATATTTCAAATTTTCTTTGAAAAATGGAAATTTCTCTGTCAGCATTTCTTGAGAAATGTGATGTTGACAATCAGAAATAACTTGACCTTTTCATATCAGCCCAAACAAAGAAAATATTAAATTTTAAAATAACGTACTAGCTCCATGGTTGCTAATTCAATGAATATTCCGCAGTCTATTTGGATTACCGAAAGGTGATATGAACAGTTTATGTAAACATGGGTCAAATTGACCATCGTAGGTGGACAGATAGAGGGGGTGGGGAAGAGAGGGGGAGGAGGAGAAGGAGGATATGTACATGCTATGTGTCTCAATACTGTATGAATGGGAATTATGGGATAATACATAGCGCACAAACTTCAATGTAACTGTGAACTGAAGCAGATGAACATGTTAATTTGAATAGATGACTTTAGATGTTCAATCAGTTTTGATTTGTTGTACAACTAACAGTGTTTAGAAACAACTCACCGTAGTGTTAGAAACAACTTTTAGTAAGAAATGCAGATTGCATTTGAACACCCAGTTAAATTTTTTAATAAGTTTGCACTTGAAAAATTGGGGGCACCCATCTAATCAAATGGGCCGGGTTACCTATAGTTAAAGACAACATAGACACTGCAAACTTAATAACTGGGTGTTTGAAGCTCTGGAGATTCGATCTACTTGAACTCTTAAAACTTAATATACCAGACTTGGTGGAGTGTCAGACATCTAAAGAGTCTCAGAGCTTAGACGAATTAGGCACTAAAGGGAGGCAGTATAAGCAGGAGTAGACTCAAGGTATATATATAAACACTCTGGTGTCTTACTAGCGTATTCAGGGGCAATAAATTAACAAATTACCTAGAAGCAATCTCCTAGCTCAGGACAACATTGAAAATTACAGAGGACTTCTCCCAAATTCTGAGCCACAACTGCTAAACATCTATATATATATATATATATACATATAGGTATATTATATATATCTTCATATATATATATATATCTCTTTATATATATCTCTCTTTCTATATGTGTTAGCTCAGTGGAGTGTTAGCTCAGTAGGAGTGTTAGCTCAGTGGTTAACGCCAGTGCCTTTCAATCATTAAGTCCCCGGTTCGAGTCTCTCCCAGATTAATGTATGTCGTCCAGTTACAGAGTTGTTGACAATTGACAATTCATAATCATGGACGTTAAATATGAATGTAAGAGACTGACTTCGGTCAGCTTGCGACTTTGATAAGCCAATGATGGCTTATTTGCGAGTTCCTGCTTGCAGGAGGATCTAAAATACATACTGTACATAAATACATACACACATACATACATACATATATAGAGAGAGAGAGATATATATACATATACCTCACACAGGACCCTCTTCCCACTGAAGTGGTGTTTACGATACAATTAAGTGATCTTCAACTTGGGGAAAAAGCGAGATAAAAGTTTTGGAGCGACTAAAACATGCTCAATTGGTCCAATTTTCTAAATTATTCAAGCTGAATACTATTCATGAGAATAGTACGATGCCAGTACTTTAAAGAGAAACAGGCAGGTTTTTGAGAGCACTTTCTTTTCGACTCTTCAGCCGTTCTTTGAAACTTTTTCTTTCCTACGAATCCATTCCTTGTGATTCCAGAAGAGGAATGTTGGAAAAATTTGAATCCACTCAACTACTTAAAAGGAGTAATTAAAGTATAATGTTTTAGAATAAAACCAAACCAAATTCAAGTGCTTTTTGGGAAACTTTTTGGCAGGTTAAATCTTGAAAGAATATCACTCTCGAGGACCAAGACGGAGGATCTTTAAGCCACCGGTACGTTCTTCGTTACAGAACAACCAATCAACCTGTCTTGAAGGGGAAACATAAACGACAAGCAAATGTTGAGAACAAGCAAGATTGTACAATTAATTACAAGCAACCTCATTCTCCTCTCTCTCACTCTCTCTCTCCTTCATTGAGAGAAGCAATCTTGTGTTGTTTTAGGCACTGGCCTACATCCCAAAGGATGGAATTCCTTGCCTCATCAGTAACCAGAAACGAGTAATTGGCCAAAAAGTCGCGGATCAATAGCTTAAACGGATAAAACAATGAAACTCTAGTGGAGTCGTTGAAACCGGTGATCTCAGAAATTACTTCCGCGAGGCAAATTGAACTTGTGTACTGATGCTGGCTATGTTGACAAATTAACTAATGAGCGAGCACACTCACCGCCTCTCGCTTTGTCTCTCCATCCCGGTCAGAATACAGGTCAGTCGTCGTACATATCTCGACCAACCGGTGAGAAGATCCTCTAAGATAAGGTTGCTCAATCTCTCTTTGAGACTTTAAAAGCTTCGAGTGATACTACTGTACCTTGTGATATTGTGTTGACAGGATGTAGGATAGAAGGACAATACCGATGGACGTAAACATTACATATAACGGTTGTCGATGGATGCTTGAGATCAAAGGAGAAACGTCAGCGACAAAGTCAACTAAAACATTTTCGTTCAAACTTTCGACAGAAGTTGTCAGTTTTCAGGGGAGTTCTTGACTTTGAAGCCTATCATTAAGCTTAAATGGAATGGAGAATTAATAATACTTTCAGAACAGGACCCCTGATTCTGGCTTGGGAGGGGGAGGGAAGGGAGAGGGGGAGGGGAAGGAGAAGGGGTGTCACAATAATTTTCACAGAAATGATTGAACATGTGCATGGTGTTACTACCTAATGTGGCAATTTCACCACCTCTGAATATCGGTCTGTCTGTGCCCCCTCACCCCCCGCTCCCCCCGCCAACAAGAAAGACAATACCTGTGTCGTTCATATGACCTGTAGATGGTTACATGACAAAACTTCATCTATAGACCATATGTTTATTATCTGTGTATTCACACAGTTAGTCTATGTAGCAATACGAGTTGTAACCAGTGGTGTATGTCAGAGTTTATGTGCCAACCGCTAACATTTCCACATTTATCATATATATTTCTGAATATCTTTATACAAGGCAGAGATGCAGAACTGGAATTTGATTACCGGTAAGTATGATCAGACCATAAGGCAGCTACACACACCCTGAAGAGTCTATCTTGGTATCACCTGCAAGCGAAGCTACAAATGTGACCTCTCCCATATGCCAGGGTTTGTTACTATTAATGACATTACCTTTATTCAGTCTTAATATATCAATGGCTTTCATCTCAAATGATTAATTCCAGAACCCCTTAATAAGAAAATAGGCTCAATTTCCTTTCAGGACGGATGACAGCAATTTGGACAAGAACCATCTTATTTTTTGGGGGGATTCTCTTTCTTTTCCCCCCTTTTTTTTTATAGTTTTTCTTGTACTTCAAAACTGACAAGAAAATTTATGGAATAATCAAGGCCAATTTCACTACCTTATTATCATCTTTTTTGTAATATAAAACAAAAAAATTAACCAGAGATCACCATAATGCCTGATATTGATCACATCGTATATATTCCAGATAATGGTCAACATTAAATATAAATCATACCACCAAAGGATACCTCCAGTCTTTATGTCTAGCCTATATAGCAGCGTGTGTCTATTCATGCAAAGGCTACTGCGATATGATAAAACAGGAATTTGATGGAAACCGTACATATTATATAACCCATGCAATTTCATCCTCGGTGGGCTTCAGTGCTTGGAGTTTCCCTCCCAGGAGAAATAAATGCCTCATTGACAAAGCATCAGTTACTTTGCTTATTACACGTAATAATCTTTGTGTAACCATAACAAGTTTAATTTCAAAAC
>JAIPMN010005074.1:0-10864 GCA_020650975.1 Apostichopus californicus
CAAAACGTCAGGGCAACTTACTTTTACACATTCTATTACACAAGCTCTCTAGTGGATTTAGCAGTTCACTAACAGTTTTATTTTATTTTGAAAAAATACTTCAGTCAGAATCCAACAATAGGAGAGGAACTTCGGAAATTAATGAACAGTCAGCTACTGTACTATGTACACTGTGTCATTGCGTTTTATTAGTTAGTACATGGACTTGTTTATAAACTATCCTCCTCTGTTTTAGAACACTTGATACTGTATGAAATGAATGAGAAAGAGTATTGCCAAACTGCTGGTAGGGATGGTCTCTGGAAATACTTTCCTGGCTACGATCTAGTCTATTTTGTAGTCTTAACCCTAAATTGTGATTAGAAATAGAGCTCATAATGATATGGTGATTACATCTTGCCCTGAAGGTATTCGTGTGTGTTTACTCATGTACATGGTTATATGTAGGTTTAAGTTTCCATAGCAACTCCCAACATTCTGATGTCATCGAGTGTGTGTGACACAATTGATTTATGTGGAAAATTTGAATCGGCATCAAGACCTATATTAAAAGCCTGACAGAGGAAGAAGATACATCATTCCATCTAAACCATGACCTTGCAGAAATTTTCAAACAGCTGTGGACATATTAATCCAGGCTGTTTTTTTTTATTGAGTGCAGTGTCACATGAAATTCAATATGCATGTATGTAAAGTAATTTAGAAAAAGAAATTATTTGGATGCATTTTAATAAATAACATAGAATATTAACATAGAATAATGTAGTATAATGTAGTATAACACAGAATATACATGTATGGAATAACATAGAATAATAACATAGAATGTTAACATAGAATGTAGTAAATACTGTAGCTCACCAGGCCGGCTTTATTAATTATCTCTGGCACGGTACATGTTGGTCATACAGATTATTGTCATGACAAATCAAAGAGATCAAACCAAGATCAAATTTGGTTCAATTTGTGTGACCAGATTATATGGCATTTCTAGCATCTTGATGACCTAGTTTATCTTCACCTTATTTCCTATTCTCGCAATCTCGCAGGTTATTAAAAAAAAAATCTACAATGGCCGTGGATGAAGCAGTAGCTTTTGATTGAATAATAAGGACGCCTTGTGTTACTTAAATGGAGGTCAGTTGGAAGGAAATTATAGACAGTTATTTTGGCCCTCTCTTTGTGTCCTTGCAAACAAAACAGCTTCCTGTAACTGTTCATCTTAATTGGTACAGTGAAAGGCTGATTGGTAGATTGAAATATTATCAGAAATAACCCACCTATTGTTTTTGTGATATAAAGCTCGCACTGATAATAGAAACTGTTTTTCCTGATTTTGACTCCAGTGTTGACCTAGCTATCAGTATGTATGAGTGGTCTTAGAGATATTTGCTGATCTATCACCCTCCTGGAGGGGATTATTCTCTGTACATCACTCTTTTTACCGGATTATGCTCGGTTTCTCAGGGATTATTCTCAGCAATATAATTACACATACATAGCAATCATATATAATAATAATAATAATTAAATACTTATAATAATAATAATGGACACTTTGTATATCGCCGGTTTCCGCCCGAAGGTGCTCATGACTATACTACACTTCAGGGAAGATGTGAAAGTTGCACATACTGTAATATTGTAATAACATAACCAAAATGACATCATCAGTTTTTAGTAGAACTTTATTAATGAATAAGTTTGCTAATAACTTTAATCATTAAATCATTAATTGTAATCATTAATCATGTGATGGAAATAGTCTTAGAGGCAATGATAAATGTCTTTTTAATAATAATCCTCGTCTTATTTTCAGGAGAGAAAAAAGAAAGAATATGAATTTATAAAAATAGAAAGGAATATTGCTCTAATATCTGGACTATAAGGTGACCACCAGTGTTTATTCCATGTTACTAGTCTACCTACCAGCAATTTTGTCTGTAGTGTCAATAAGATATAAATAGTCAAAGAGTTGTTTGTAATATGGATTGGCCGAGTCGGTTGTTGCTATATAGTGGATATTTTATGATTCATGCTCCTTTGCTCTGACTTCACGATGCAAGTTGTTCAATCCATTTATAAACCGGTCAGTTTTACCGTAAACCCTCGCGCCATGACGGTCTTCTCCTTGAATATGTAATTTTGTGATGGGTGGTGTCATTGCATTCAGTCTGCAGGGTAAATGTATTTGTACTCATATATTATGAATGTATTATGAATTGTAATCTCTAATAGTACCTAAGACTAAGTAATGTATACATACGGTAGAGCCCATTTGGATGCCCCCCTTAATCGTTATTGAATTAGGAACCAATTGATCCAATACAGAATGTTTAATATTTGCAACAATTGTAAGTAATGGTTTATGTTTGATAGTGTTTGAAGATTAAGGCTAATTTCCCAGAGTTCTTGGTGCAATACTTTGTGACATTCCACCAGGTTGTCCCCTCCACCATTCTCATTCCCCATCTCATCTCCCTCCTCCTCCTCCTTATCCTCCTCTTCCCTTCATTCTATCCCTCCCTTTCCCTCTCTCCCTCCTCCTGTCCTTCTCCATTCTCACCCTTACCTTTTTTCCTCCCACGGAGAAAAAAACAAAACAAATTCCACTAGTTTGTTGACAAAAAGGAATTCTGTAGAATACCCATATTAAATGATATTCTCTTTTACGTCTAACCTTGACCTTTGTCCTATGAATAGACTAATTTTGGCATCGTTTATATGATTTATTTTAAGTTTATATGATTTATTTTAAGCCGTTCATATATTTATTTTAAGCTGTACTGTCACAAGTTTGCTTTATTTCTAGATTATAGAATTGAACAAAATTTGTTTTTCAAAGCTAAATTTGTTTTCAGGTGATGTAAAAGGAGAAAATATAAAAGAATGGCAGTTTGTATTGAAACCTTGGGGAAAGATTCTTGTCCTGGCTATTGTTTCAGTAATTTATTTGCTGGTTCATGGTAAACAGTAACAAAAATTTAAGGAAGTATATTACAGTATATTGTGATATTGCTGGAAAAGCTGATTTAACTTGACAAACTGGGTGGTTGGGGGGGGGGGGGAGGGGGTGGTGCTACTCTATTAAATGTCTCCTGCATATGTATACATCCCAGTCTACTTATCCTGCAAACTCTTGGTAACGTCCCTACTTGCCCTTGCAATCATATCTCCTATCCCCCTTAATTATCCCTAATACCTACCTCTGTCCTGTACAGCTCTGCCTGACAGTCGCCCTACTCATTGCCAAGAAATACTGGCTAAAGGAGCCTAATTAACCTGATTTTTCCCTTCCATGCAGTTCTTATCATTTGCTTTTGAGTTCCTCTTTTCTGCTCATGCAGAGTAAGATATGTTCACTGATCAAAGTATCTATCGTAAAGCTTTCTTGTTTCAATAGTACGACCATCTATAGCCCCCTTTTCCTTCCCTTCCTTGCTCTACCTACCCCCCCCCCCCGCCCTCTCTTTGGTGATCCGTTCCAAGCTATACAGAGTTGGTCATCTCTTATTCGCTGCTCATCATCCACTCTTGTCACATTTAGCCAACCCTAGGCAGCATATTTATATACATGTATGTACACAGCTATTATACAGGCAAAGGTACTGCAGCATATATGTAGTACTTAGTACATACATGCATACTGTGTAAACTTCACTGTCTCTCTCTCTCTCCAATCAGGCCTGATTTATTACACACTGGGAGAGAGAAACAGACTCTGTTTTTGCGTACAGTACATACAGTCATTTCTGTTGATCCTGCATTCATCAGAACGACTGGACCTCAGGATTGCATTTTGAATGTAATCACTGGTAGATATGCAGAAGCACATAACTATAGATTGTCGATCTTTTGAGGTTATCTTGAATTTTTTTTTCTTTTTTCCGATGCATATCTGTGAACTAAATCAACTAGGTCTATATGACATCATATGTATGATATCAGTCAAAGCAAGTATTCTGTTACAGAACAGTGAGAGTGAATGAATTTAATTGGATTCACTAACAGGCAGTATAGTTTGTTCGGTTTAACTAACCTTTAGCATATGTTGCCCTTAAAACAATGCTTGCTGTATTGAAGTACAGTATAAATTTACAATAAGACTTTTTAAGCTAATAAGAAGTCTATTCTGGGAGATTGTGACATCAGCTGTGACAGCAGTATGTGACAGTCCTAGCTGTCACAGATCAATACCCTCCTTGATCCAGACATTGAACTTCGAGGTGTGTAATTTTTATTCTTTTATGCCATACAGTATTTTGTGTGCACAATCAGCTGACCTTACCAGTTCAAATCATGCTCACAATTATGATATGCTAATTAGCTTGAACTGAGATTCATAAGGTGAAAATATTGGAGGCCTATGATGCTAAAACAGTTGGTAATTTTCTTAAAGTAATTAAGACAGGTAAGCACAATTAACAAAGAATGGCTTGTTTGAGAGGTATTTCAAGTTTCATTTGTAAACACTATTATGTCAAACAAGGTTACAAAGCGTTGTTCCATTTGTGCGCATATAATTATGTTGCAGGAAAATTAAGCATGGATATTTAGGATATTTCCATCGTAATGTAACTTAGGCATGTATAGCCCTTCCAGCTTCCACCATTGGCATTTATATGTTTGGTCAATGGGAACGCGCAGAATTTTCATACAATTCAATCTTACTTTTAGTAAAAGTTCAACTTTGGAAAATGACTCTGATGTCTTTTCCAGTAATAAAAACATGACAATTTCTCTCCAAACAAATGTCTCTTAAAGTCAGAAAAAGAGACAGTAGGTCAAGGGTAAAGCTCTATTTCAGTGACCTCACTGGAAGTTTTGGACAGTCAGCCCAGGTTTATTGCCCTCAGGAAGTCTTTATTGTTAGTAGTAGAAAGGCAGGAATGGTGTAATTCCTGGATGACGCCTGTGTTTTGGTGATGCTCTTTGGAGATGTTCTCCGAAAACGTAAAATCATTCGAAGTTTATAAACCATTCAGATTTGGTGAATAGGTTCATATAATTTGGAATGTTACTTTGCTTTCTTTCTTACCCGCATATATATCATAGTTACATATTCAGTAGATTGAATTTGAGTTCTCCAAAATATATTCAAGTGGAATATAGTTAGTCATCAAAATATGAGTCATATGTGTCTGATGGTGCACTACAGATTACTAAACACTTGAAACACAAAAAATCTACATGTATTTCGCTAATTGCCAGTAATTACTATCTACCAACTCTGTTGGCAAAGGGGATGCTCCCCCCCCTCCCCTCCCAGTTGATCTTCCATCCTTCTTTGCCAGCCTATTAGTTTGGACATTTGTCTATTACTAAATTAAAGCTTTCCAGTTTTTGGGATGCTATCTGTTGTCTAATAACTATTTTTTTGTGGAGTTTTGGAGCCCTTTGAAAGTTACAATGGTATTGAGAGAGTACATTTTCATGAAGTGACTTGAGCAAGCATGGTATATCCCAAGTACGTACATTTCCAAGCCAGTAAGGACATGGAGATTCACTGCATGCATGCTGATGTATTGGTCAGTCCTATCAGCAAACAATACCTACAGTATTGTATAGTTCCTTACTTGTGATGTTGCTCCATACAGGGACCAATCGCTGTCCCCTAAAGTCCTAACAATCATCATTATACTCACAGATCTGCTACACAGTGACTATATCTCCTCCTTCCTTCCCTGCCTAAACTGCTCCCACTACCTCCCATCTGCCTCTCTTCCTCATCACCTCACATCATCTCACATCACATTACCTCATCTCACATCACCTCACATCATCTCACATCACATCACCTAACATTACTTCACCTCACATTATCTCACATCACCTCGAATTACTTCATATTACCTCACATCACATTACCTCACCTCACATTACCTCACCTCACATTACATCACATCATCTCACATCATCTCACATCACATTACCTCATCTCACCTCACCTAACATTACTTCACTTCACATATTATCTCACCTCACATCATCTCATCTCACCTCACCTCACCTAACATCACTTCACTTCACATTATCTCACCTCACCTCACATTACTTCACATCATGCACTTCACCTCACATTATCTCATATCACCTCACCTAACATTACCTTAACTCAGATCACCTCACATTACTTCACATTACTTCACATCACCTCACCTAACATCACTTCACTTCACATTATCTCACCTCACCTCACATTACTTCACATCATGCACTTCACCTCACATTATCTCACATCACCTCACCTCACATTATCTCACCTCACCTAACATTACTTCAACTCATATCACCTCACATTATCTCACCTCACCTCACATTATCTCACATCACCTCACCTTACATAATCTCACCTCTGAATACTTCACCTCACATTATCTCACTCACTTCACCTCACCTCCATCCGTTCCCTCTCTCAACCTTCCTCGCCTCATCTCTTCCTCTACCCTATACCTCCCCCATGTCCTCTTTCTCCTCCAAGGTTCTATTTATTTTTAGTCATGTGTATCATGGTGGATGGACAGGAGTAATGTCCCAAATACTGTAGGTTTGAATTATTCTACAAAAGAAATATGAGTCACAGGTCCACAAACTTTTAAGAAACATGCAAATAACAGGAAAAGTTATTGTTTTGATAAACTAGTGTTTTTGTTGATTCTGGTTTGTTTTATGACTCTGTTCATCATGATGGAGAAATTTATTGATTTTTTAAGAAGAAAACCCACACCTGTGTGGTTTTTGCCACAATATTACAATAGGGTATAGTTCCCAAGTTTGATGGAAAGCCTAAAAGCATTTGCCCTGTGTATGACAGTGTGTATATATGTACATGGGAGTTCTAGGTAACACAGTAAATGTGTGTACTCTTTTTTTTGTAGAAAATATTACACAAGAATAGAAGTTCTAGGGAAGCCCTTGCTTTTACAACCTGCGACCACATTGTATTTAAAAGAGGTTAATTAAATCAAATATCCAGTATTCCCCCGAAAACATGTATACTTCCAAGGAATTTTTTAGTAAACTTCAGGGCACTGACAATTGTGAATTAAAAACAGTTTCATTGGTTGCAGCTTCTCAGAAGAAGTATTTCTAGAAGAGTTAGTCACCATTCTATGACTCAAGTTGTGGGCCATTTTATAGCAAACAATAATTCTCGATCATTTGAACATATCTAAATATTTTTTGTGTTTTTTTGTGTCTTGTATACTGTTTCGTATTGCCTACGACAGCACATCAAGAGAATGTGATCCAGCTACTGTATACATATCATCCAGGAGGGAGTTAATTTTCACCAGTCTCTGCTTCGATCTACAGTACCTCTTGGCTTGTTTATAAACCAAGTGTGTCTAAGCATTCAGAAGAATGAGGAAGGATGGCAGGGGGGAGGGAGATGGGTGGGAGAGGGGGGTGATGGGTGGGGAGGGTGGAGACTGTAGAGTAATGCTTTTAGGACAATCCCAAGCATATGTTACATTATAAGTGTTGGGTGACTGTTAATGGTTGCACAGTGGCCGGTCTTTTGGTAGCACTGGCATCTGCTCTTGACAGGGTCATGCATGCTACTTGGCCCTGGTAATTGAATTTAGGTGAATCAGGCAGTGTACATGGGAGGAGAAAGAAAACCTTGCACCTAAAGCCCTTGCCATTTTTTTAAAAATTTTTTTTAGCAGAAAACACTAACTGAACAACATACAATACTGACAATGTACATAGCAACTGTTGCTTCCTCCTTCACTGCCTGCTGCCACTTACACCCCTCTCACACCCTCTCACACACCCCCTTCTCCCGTGCACACCCCTCCCGTGTATCCCTGGGAGGCTTAGCAGTGACCTCATGGTCATATTGAACCCGGTTGCCAGTAAAAGCATTACTCATTTTATTGTTATGTCCTAAACAGAATTTACTGAAATGTTAGAGCTTTATTGAAATTGAAGTAGTAATCTTGCTTTATATAAAGCTAATAATTTTATTAGCAATACTTGTTTGTTCACCACTCAGAGTAAATTATTCAGTTAGAACTCAGAGATGAATCACCAGATTCTGGGTCTGGTTAAATTATATAAACTGTCAGTCAACATTGGTTAGTAACTGTACCTACTACACACACATGATGTGACCATCCGGATTATATCTAATAGCACAAGATATGCGGGTTAAAATCTGAAAGTAAAAAAAAAAAATTAGTTTTAGGTATAAAAGTTAAGAAGAAAGTGAAATAATATCTTCTTTTGAATTCCATTGAAGGGATAATTCAACCTTCCTTGCAAATATTTTCTCTTTAGTAATTCAAATTATATTATAAAAATAAAAAATATGTAAGAACAAGGACAAAAAGCAACTAAATTTCCTGTTCTATACTTCAGGTATCAAACTCTAGAATTCATTTGATGATTATATTAAAAATTATAACTGTATACCTTTTTTTGAAAAACAAAATAATAATTAAACTTCAAACAAAAATTATTTTCATTCCCTAAGAAACTATACAATTATTGATATTTACTATAAGTATGTAATTGCCTAATCCTTTCTCTCCCCCCCCCTTCTTTTTAATCCCACCCTCAAATGTTGTAATATTCGTTATCAGTGTACAATTTCTTTACATGTGTGTATATATTTCTTTCCAGAAGAAATTCTTGAGAAGAACTTAATAAATATTGCACTTTTGATGTTTTTCTTCTTTTCCCATACAACAAACCTACAATAGTGTAGGTAAAGTAATAAAAGATAAAAAAGTACACATGCATGTAAATATTATTTGTACAGTATTAATATATGCACATTGTTCTTTGGTCTATGATAATTCTGTGCAATTTGTTATTATTGGAAATATATAAATGAATGGAAAAGAAGAAAAACCCATAAATCCAGTGGCAGACAATGGAACACTTCTCTTACATACAGAGAAACCTTTTCCACGGCGTTTTAATTCATAACGTTTACAGTAATTTACTTCGCTCCTCTCTTACCTGTCACCCACTCCACATCTGCACTTTCCCATCTACCTAACTACACACTGGAATCGTTTAAGCATTGCGCCCTCGCTCCCTGGGCACTGCCCACTTACACCTCCTTCCGAATCAGTAGTTGGAAGCCCATCCTTAATTTCTTGTCCCTGAACTCTTAGATATGGTTAATTGAAAAAGTGGATCAAAGCATATATGCTTGATGATGTCATTTTGGAGATAATCTTCAAAAGTTTTCCTGCCTTATTCTATTCATCTTCTTATTGCTAGCTTTGAAATGTGATATACAGTTTTGCCTAGCTGTCAATGTTCTCTGTAATTGAACTTTCACCAAGAAATGATACTTTCCTCTGTGGATAATTGAGTTATAAATATGTATAGAGAAAGTAAAGAATTCTGTAAAAGCTTAATCGCCGGGACGACGTCAATCACACCGAGCTGTTGCCAGATGCATTTGTAGAATAGTGTGAGGTCTTGAAAATATCTTTGCCTTTCATTATATATGCACTCTCAGTAGTGTTAGCTCAGTGGTTAACGCCGGTGCCTTTCAATTATATGGTCCCGAGTTTGAGTAACTCCAAGATTATTGTATATCGTCCAGTTACAGAGTTGTTGACAATTGACAATTCATAATCATGGACGTTAAATATGAATCTAAGAGACTGACTTCGGTCAGCTTGCGGCTTTGATAAGCCAATGAGGCTTTTTTGCGAGTTCCTGCTTGTAGGAGGATCTAAAATACATACATACAAATACATACAATATGGGTGTGGTGTCGACCGAGAAAAATTCCTCCAATTTGTTAAGCAATTGATTTCAGCTACCAGAATATTCTTTTGAGCCCCAGAAAACTGCTAATATTGGAACCGAAATGACCACCTTTCAATTATGTGATTATGTTATGTTAATTAATGTCAATTATGTTTGTTTAATGTTTTTGTTAGAAGAGAATTTTACAGTTTTAACCACTCGCTTAACTCAAACCTACAATATGAAATGTTTCCCGGAAGGGAATGAGGGGTGTTGAAGAACTTAGTATGCATAGACTCCTGATGTGTGACCTGATTAATTCACTTTGGCTTCGGCTTTGAGTACAACGTTTCTGTATGCTGCCGTGTTGGATGAATCTAACTGATTGTAATGATGTAATTGCCCACTTTGTGATCTGAATAATAGCTCATTGCCTGACTTTGCATTCCCGTGGCCCTCCCTCACAATTTTGCAAGGTCGGTAAGAGTGACTCCATATTTTTCCCTTTCACGAAACCAAAAAATGGCACTGCTCCCTGGCATTACCCTGAATTATAGTACATCAGTTGCTGTACAGGCTTTTGAGTTTTGAGAGCAGCCCAATAATAATTAAACAGTAACAATATTTTACTATTTACTACGCAGCAATATTGGGCTTACGTTGGGCAATAAAATCATGCTCATTCTTTTGCCTGACATTAATACCAAGTGTTTAAAGCTGGCAAAAGTTGCCTGTGTCTTTTTTTTTCTACTTGCAAATTCTGGCAAAACCCACTGGCACTTAGCCAGTAAATATTCAAAATTTCGAGGCCTGTTGGTAATAGGCTCAACTGTGAACATTAATGTTCTGACTGGTTTGTAATGCCATCATCTTGCTTCAATGTGTAGAGTGTATGTTACGTGCTGTATGCGCTGATCTATGT
This sequence comes from Apostichopus californicus, assembly GCA_020650975.1. NCBI lineage: Eukaryota > Metazoa > Echinodermata > Holothuroidea > Aspidochirotida > Stichopodidae > Apostichopus > Apostichopus californicus. Next base: position 10,640 of record JAIPMN010005074.1, read on the forward strand.
AAACCAGTGACGTCAAGGACGCAGCGTGTGTTCCGTTATCTGAGGAACTTAAACAATCTTCGTACTTTGAGTCATTAAAACTCACAGTTGACTCACGGTTTTGTTTTTAGTTAATGTTAATTATAGAGTATTAGTTAATTAAACAGGATTCTCTCAACTTCTCTTTCATCCTGCTTGCACATAATTTTTGAAACTGTTTTGAAATGGAGAACCATTTTGAATCAA
>JAIPMN010005075.1:0-13549 GCA_020650975.1 Apostichopus californicus
CCCGCCGGTGTGAAAGGTCCTGCCACCTTTTTATCGCGTCGCGTCGCGTCGCTTCGCGTCGCGTCGCGTCACGTCGCGTCGCGTCGCGCCCGGTGTGAAAGCGCCTTAATATTGTGTTACAATATGTAACGTTGGAGGAAATATGAAGTGTAAAAAACTATGACCAGCTCTTTTACATTTACTAGAGAGTCCTTCGGGGTGATTCATTTCCCGAATTTTATCCTTACCGAATTGAAAAAAATAAGATGAAAAAGATATCGACTTCTCTTATTTCGACCATTAACCATATTGAATTGTTCTCGAGACGTGTTTGATTGAATCGAACATGTACCATGGTATCGGTATAGCTACAGTCGAGAGTGGCGGGACTATAGGAAGAACCAACGCTGTTTGTTTGACTATATTATATGGAAAATGCGTGATTTATGGTTATATCACAGACGTAGGATATACTCAGATTACACAATTTCATGAAAGAGACACTCAAGGATTTGGCAGGGAAAATTGCGAGTTCCGGTAATGTTAAAGATGAAGGCGTTGAACCATGAAGGGAACACCTGATCTGAAATGTTTAACACGGAATGCCAGTAACATATATTATCCAAACTTCAGTGTTATACATCTTTTTTAGTAACAATTGGTAACATGTTAAAATGGTGATAATATTATTAGGTTATTATAACTGTGTATTATAGTGTGTTATTAATATTATGTTTGTCTACAATATAGTATAAAAGTAGGAGTTTCCTTCTTAACTAGTATTACGTTTATCCTTTACATTTTCCATCTACGGCGTGAATTGACGAATTGAATATGTTCTATATATCATGTTTAACCAGTGGAGCAACATGGCCGGTGCCAACTTCCAGGGCCCGGGCCATAAGGGGCCGGGATCAAGGACCGAAAAGGGATGACCGAAAATCGGCTGAAGACGGGTTTGAAAAGATTTTAGTCCTTTTTTTGTCTTAAATACTATTCAGTATAGATCTTAAAGTTCTCTCCCGATACCCGCCAAAATGGGCATTCAAACGAAAATTCTGTCCTCCCACAGAGAAAGCCTTAGAGTGCCATCGGTGCATCAGAGGTGCCAAACACCAAAATATTCCTACCGAAGCCCAAACAAAGGTTGGCTTGGGTCAATTTGGCCTCTCCTTTGGGGGCCTATTACTTTTGCTGCACCGTGGCCTGCAGAATGCACCTTGTTACGCCATGGTGCTTTAACGTCATGAAACCATTCACTCATTTTTTTTTCTCTATATGGACTATGAAATATGTAACTATACCAATTCAAACCGTATTTTTTTTATTGTAATTGGATCAGAATCTTGACTAACGAAATGACCGTACTGCATTGTCCACCCCGACGGATATAGACTCCGTCACTCGTGGTCTTCACGGAGGACAAAAAAAGGCAACCTCTAAATGCGAAACTGACGATGACGCTTCGAGCCTCGTATTATCCGACTGTGTGATACGGAAGACCGAGCATCGTAACATGTAGCAACTCCACAAGGAGAATGTTTTGATCAAAATGTGTGGTGTAAATTTACATTTAACCCGAGGAAATTCAGCTAACAAGGTAGCATTATAGAAAGTAACTGACATCGACACTTAACTAAGTGGTCGCTTAGGTCTTTTCTTACACAAAAAAGGGGTCACTAGCATTTGCATCTTCGCAGAAAATGCATACATTATATCAGATTGATAACTAAAACAAGCTCAGTAAGAGGTTAACTGTTTTGATCAACGATGTGTTTTTTGCCCGTATTGGTGTATCAGACCGGACGAAGAATGTAAGTACTAGCGAGAGAATGAGAATAAAACCAGATCTCACCGGGCGTGGGTCATAGAAGTATAAAATGTTACCTCAAGTACAACATGAATGGGGACACCGGAAAGAAATCGGTACAGTATACTTCAAAGGTTTCGTTGATGTTACCAAGCAAGAGGATAAGGTGTCAGGCACGCATGCGAAATAGTATCTATAATTATTGTAGCACAGGCAACTTAAAAGCTCTGTAAAAGCCTTTCAATCATAAGGTCCCCAGTTCGAATCACTCCAAGATTAATGTATGTTGACAATTGACAATTCATAATCATGGACGTTAAATATGAATCTAAGAGACTGACTTCGGTCAGCTTGTGGCTTTGATAAGCCAATGATGGCGTCCTCGCGAGTTCCTGCTTGCAGGAGGATCTAAATTACATACATAAATACAAATTATCTCAAATGTGCACTTAACGTTGGTTTTTATTTATTAATTAAGAGTGAAGGGAACTTTTGATTTAGTTGTGTGCATGTTTCTATTATTTTTTGAGTGACTATGTAGGAATGACGAAAATGATGACAGATATTTGATGACTTAAACATCCAGGTATCGTCTCTTAAACTTTCATACGAATGTGATTGCATAGTGTTAATTTAAAGAAATCGGCTTCTCAACTACCAAAATGTTCCTCGAACATTGATTTTTTTTCAGTATACACGTCGCCATTATAATATGTAAACAATATGGCTGATTTTTTCCTCGTGGTAACGCGGAATACTCAGGGATGAAAAACGATATAATACATTAGATAGGAGCCCTCACCCGAAAGGTGAGACACTCAAGAAATAAATGACACGGATAACTTTATAACGGAACAACCCAAGGGCTTAAATGATGAATGTAGCTATCTTCTTGGCTAGGCTAAGCTAAGCTCACCAATCTTTAACCTGGTCATGTGTAGTATTTATATACTAGTTTAGTTTAGTTTAGCTTAGTTTAGTAGAAAAAAGGATAAGGAGGGACACTCAAGTCCCCATCAAGAACCCTATAGGAGAGGAAAATACTGAAGACACAAACACTCAGACCCGATTACATTGCTTAAAGTGCTTGTCCAAAGCAGTCTTAACCCATTGACACTACTTGCAAGTACAACTTTCTCAGGTAAACCGTTCCACTCATTCACAACCCTATTAGAAACAAATTTATGCCGAATATTAATCCTACTTTGTGACTTTTAGAGTTTAAGACAATGACCTCTGCTACAACTACTATTAGCAAACATGAAAATGTCAATGGATAATAAATATTCAAAACCATACACAATCTTGAAAACCTGAATCAAGTCACCACGTAACCTCCTAAGCTCCAGTGTGGTGAGATTCAACACGTCTTTCCAAAGGACCCGTGATACTCACGTGACGTAACATCATCATGTTCACTCGGTTACAGTCTCGATGTAAGGGAGCTGGTGTTGAGAGTGGATCAAGTTGTTTGGTTTCCGTGCCCAGACTCTCTCGATCTTGGGTGATTGTCCTTAACAAGTATCTGTAATGTATGTATGTATGTATGTATGTATTTTAGATCCTCCTGCAAGCAGGAACTCGCGAAGAAGCCTCATTGGCTTATCAAAGCTGCAAGCTGACCGAAGTCAGTCTCTTAGATTCATATTTAACGTCCATGGTTATGAATTGTCAATGGTCAACAACTCTGTAACTGGACGACATACATTAAGCTTGGAGTGATTCGAACCGGGGACCTTATGATTGAAAGGCACCGGCCTTAACCACTGAGCTAACACTCCTAGTGTATATACAGTGTCGTTAGTCATCAAAACTGACGTTAAGACAGCAGGCCATGTTTGTCGCATGAGGATTGTTGCATTAGTGACAAACCAACTGTTCAGTACTCCCAGAAATGCTACGAGGTGATACTCAAAGAAGTAATTGCTTACACCCATCCTAATCGTTATATAAAGCTTTTGAACAAGCTTGCTATTGTCATGGTATAACAAAAGGATGAAGACGATCTTAACAATGAGAATTAACAGTAACACATTAAAAGTAAAAAAAGGTTCGTACGAAAACTTTGTTACCTTTGTTGGACTTGTGAGGTTTAAGTACTTATAGTAATCAAGTACAAACAAATGATGATGTTAGATATCGATTATAGCTTCTATAGCTTAAAAATAAATAATTAGAAACGGCAAACATGAAAACTAATACCAATTAGAGTATGCGACTACTGCAGAAATTATTATAGATAAGTGTCATGGGGATTTTTCCTAGACATTCAAGTACTCTTTCAAAAATGTTCTGGGACGTTTCTTTATAAGTGAAGCCTTTTGAAGAATTGAGTGACACAGCAATTACATAAAAAATAGGCGTTTGTTATGAAATTGCTGTAGGCGCGCTATGATAAATCAATCTTTTTAGTTGAGTGCGTAGGCCATTACTGCCTAATCAAACTCTTTGGTTTCCTGACATAGTTGTCTGCTAATCGCCTTGTGCATTAGGAAATGTTCAAACGAAAGATTTTCTTTCTAATGCAACTCCTTGAAAACATTAAATATCGTAAAACATACACTCTTTGCTGTGTTCAATTGTGCAATCGTCATGAGAAGAATACAAAAGGTCTCAAGTTACCGCCATTTCATTCCACACACGCTTAACTTTCGCGGTTACGCATTAAACAATTGAGAAACAACTTTAGGGATGGTGTTGATGATATTCACGATGGCGATGACGTGACGCTGACGACAATTATGATGATGACGATGACGGTGACTGTGACGACGACGATGATGATGGTCTTGATGACGATGATGACGATGACGACTATGATGACGATGACGATGACAAGACGGTGACGACTATGACGACTATGATGACGATAACGATGACGATGACAAGACGCTGACGGTGACGGTGACAATGACGACGATGACGACTATGACGACTATGACGACGATGGCGGTGACGATGACAAGACGGTGACGATGACGACTATTATGACGATGGCGATGACAAGACGATGAAGGCGATGACGACTATGACGACGATGGCGGTGACGATGACAAGACGGTGACGATGACGATGACGATGACGAAGACGATGAAAATAAAGAAAAGATGGCGATAAAGATGGGCTGACGATGACGATGACAATGACGACGATGAAGATGACGTGAAGAGGAGGAGGAGGAGGAGGAGGAGCAGCAGCAGGAGGCTGCGCCGGTGATAACGATGACGACGACGACGACTATTAAGGAACAATAACGATTACAAAACATTCCAAACGTTGTCTTAGCTCAAATAGATCATAAATATAGGCCGCAGGCCAACATTCAGTAAAAGATAACTGTCCATTGTGTATGAAAAATTCCGAAGGTTAAGAACCTTGTCGATGAATCTGTAGCATACTTTTAGAGCCTTGCAGACAACAATCCTCATAGAGCAGATGAGAGATGCTGAATTTGCAAACAGATCATTTTGTGAAGGAAAAAACCAGAGAATGTGTTTTTGTTTGATATAGCAATAGTGGTTTGAGATAATTGTTTCAATTGAATGCATTAATTCTTAAAGAGTAATTGATTTTTACGAAGTAGCGATAAAGAACCCCAGGGACTTTTTGTTTTATGAAATTTCTAGATTGAATGTATATTTGAAATATGAGGAGCGACAGATATCCCTTGCAGTTATACATAAATGAAAACACCCATGATTACCGCTTCTAGCGAACAGGGGGGGAAAAAATCACTTCTCGTGCAATAATGACTTACACATATACACAACAAGACGTTTGTTGTGAGGCAAAATAATACAAGCAGGTGGGGAAAGCCAGGCTTGAACAATTGGCAAATTTTTGTTATTCTTTTTATTCCTTTTTACGGGGGCTCTGTGGATTTTAATATTCTATATTTTGTTATTGTTTATTTCTGAATACCCATCGGGTATGACCATTTCGTTTCGTTTCATAATTTACATTGAATATTTGATTTATTTTACATTATTTTGCTTAACTAATATCAAATAGTATCAAAGTTATAATTCGATAACGTCTTTAAACATTCTTTATAAAGTTTGATCTGTGAGGGCAAAAAAGCTGATGAAGTTTTATGAGAAAGAACAAATTTCAAAGTCCAACAACAAAAAGGCAGTTAGGCCAATGTTTTTAACTATCTTCTGAAGACGTAACTTTTCCGAGTTGGACATTAATGGCTAAGATACGTATTCCATTCTCTCTAAGTTTTTCTGGATTGAGAGTAATCTCTGAGGGACCATGGTGATCCACAAAGACATTATGTAGCACAAATCGAAGCAATTCTGACAGCTTAAGCGATCGGTCATTAAATTCGCCACCGAAAATCGTTTCCTTTGCGTAAACTGTAGTTTGTTACAATAACAAAACGTCTGGAGCAAGGAGCTGAATTAAGGTCTTTTAGTTGATAAGTGACCTGTCAACCTCCTATAGTTTAGGACCGTTTATACCGAAAAATGATAAATACCAGTGGTGGTGGACAGCAAAACCGATGAGATCTTGAATAGGAATAAAGGTATAATTTAGCTATCTTTCAAGCCAGCTGACAGATTAAATGTTTGTATTTTAGTTCATCCAAACCGCAGACAGGCATTTCAAGAACATATCGCCTCTACATTAGATTAATATAAAAGAGTTGATAAACATCTGTGTGACGTAATGAAAAAAGTGAGAAGAAAATTCGAGAGACATTGACCCCGCGAATGCTAAAAAATAAAATTCTTAAGCTTTTTTTTTGGGGGGGGGGGGGAACCTTAATCGTCCAAAAATCGTGACTGTAATTAAATCATGAGCAAACATACATTGTTTCGTGGTAATGACCGCAATATTTCGCCGTTACTATAGTAACTAATCAGTTTGGGTTGGGATGATTACCAAACATTTTAAATTGAGCGATATACATTTACTATTGGCTTGATTTATGTTAAATAGATGTCATCAACACAAATCTGTGCTATTTCTTTCTGACTGCGTTAAACTTAATACGTTTATGTTAACATCATTTGCGTCGGATATTTTGTTTTGTTAATTAAATATTTTGGCCGGCAATTATGATAAACGCCCGATCATTTCCGACCATACTGATAAACAAACAACGGAGGGGGATTTTGTGTAAATTAGTTACGTACACCATGTTTATGTTCAATTATGGAAGTAATGTCATAATCCAATCCAGGACTTGGAACTTATATTATATTTTCAAGCGTCAATATGATTTCCATAATAAACATGAGCTTGCTGACTTATTCCTAACTTTGAACTTGTTTTTTTTTGGTATTGTGTAGGCCTAGCTATACTGATCATACAAAACACATCGTCATGTTGGTGTGAATATTAACTACATAATTATAGTACCTATAAACATTTTTAGACGGCCATATTGAATGCAAAATGAAGTTTTATGTAATTTTAGACATAGACCCAGTTATACTCTTGATGCAAATTTACAGTACATGTATATATTTATACCTTGTAATTTACTTTACTGAATTTACTTTTTAATTCGGGTCAGGCTGTTACATTCTAGGTGACATGCGGGACCGCATTTATGTTAGTAAAACTTTTCAATTGCCAAATTTTTCAATGTGGGGCTTTTCAAAGAATTGTATATGGTTATATGGTGAAATACATTATAAAATATGGCAATAAAATGGAAGTTAAACCAGATTCTTTAAGGATAACATACTAAAAGCTTTCAAATATATTTTTACGGGTCATTCCGAGCTCAGATTTGGTTCAATTTTTTTGGGGGGCATTTCTATTACCGGAATAATAAAAGAAACTTACTCATTAGACATTTTGTCGTTCGATTAAAAAGTATACTTTTCCCAATATCAGTATCCTATGTTACAAGATATATATTAAGTACTAAGCAAAACAGACACCCAATTATCCACACCCTTGCTAGGACTTTCCCTCAGGAAACGTTTTTCATTGTGATAGATATATTATGCATATGAAGTTTGTTCTTTATTTTCAGAGAAATCCACTTTCCATAGCATATATACTTATAATTATGCCTAACTGTGATTAAAAGTGATAGGAGATTGTCATGTCATGCATATTCATGTAAGCCTAACCTAGGAGATGGACATGTCATGCAAATTCATGTAAGCCTTACCTATGAGATGGACATATCATGCATATTCATGTAGCCTTACCTATGAGATAGACATGTCATGCATACTCATGTAAGCCTTACCTAGGAGATGGACATGTCATGCATATTCATGTAAGCCTTACCTAGGAGATAGACATGTCATGCATATTCATGTAAGCCTTACCTAGCAGATGGACATATCATGCATATTCATGTAGCCTTACCTAGGAGATGGACATGTCATGCATATTCATGTAAGCCTTACCTAGGATATGGACATGTCATAACATATTCATGTAATACCTTACCTAGGAGATGGACATGTCATGCATATTCATGTAAGCCTTACCATGCACATGCTAATGTCCTATAACTTCCAACCCACATGCAGACTATGTTTCCACACATGTTCTAAGATATACAACGCTAACCATATTTTATATGTTCTTTGCATACAATTAATGTCGTATATAAGAACTTAATCATGCAATTGGTCACTTCCGGAGCAGATTAGCTACTTGACTTAAACAATAACAACATATTTTGTAAATGTTGGTCTTATAACTTATCCCTCTCCCCCTCCCTCTCCAACCTCCAAAGAAAAAGGAATGTTCCAAATCCTGGATTCACTTCAACATAGATCGGATTGTCGAATTACTCTTGGATTGGCGAATTGTACTCAACTCTGGCAAAAGTGAGGTTTCTATTTTATCTTCAAAACACTGATCATTATGACCGGAGGGAGCGTACATTGTAAAAGTCGAGTCAGATTTGCCCTGACGAATCCCAATGTTCAGCACGACATTTAGAAAAGCCCGAGTAAGGTGTAACTTAACACTTACGTTTACCTATGAATTTCCTGTTCACGAAAATGTAAAGGGCAGAAGCACAGAAGCAAAAAACAATTGCTGATCTCCAAGTCAAAAAAAAATAATGTAAAATGATTTCTTAGGACTGAAAACGCTTCCCAATAACAAAGCTTAGAACAGTTTGATGGAGATTTATTTAACGATGCATGTAATGTAATACAGTCATTACATTCTATGAGTTTCTTTCATTAATCATTTACGATGTCAATATATCATTATAACAACTTTATAATTGGACACAATCACTTTTCCTATTATAGTCAAATATACGATTTTACTATCTCTTCTTGTTTGGAAAACATTTGTGATTTTTACTAAATATTTCGTGAACTATAAAGTCAAGACATACCGTGAAAAATACAACAGCGTATTAATAGCCATTAAACGTGACACGTCATTCATACGTGTTTAATTAACCATCACTTATACCTTAAAATCAGCCAATCATTGTTTCTACATGCAATCATCAGCAAAGGCCGGTCTTCTGTGTTGCTTTAAGTTGGCTAACATATGTTGACGATGAACACGTGTGTACATATCTATCCAATCTCTTTAATAAGAGAAATCAAATAGTAAACGATTTTCCAAGGGTGGTTTACGAACATCTGTAAACATTTATATTTGTGTCAAAGTAAGTTGGCCTGACGTTTCGATCCTAGCAGGATCTTCTTCAGAGGCTAAATGACAAGTAACAGTAACAGAAGGTACGAAAAACACGCACAGAATACAGACAGGTTAATGAGCATGATGAACACAAAGAGATAGATGTAAGGGGATGAGTAGACAAGGGATGGAGAGAAGAAAGAAAGAAACCAACAGGGGAAGAGGAGAGGTAGGAGATATATTTATCATCTTATGTTTGTTTCGTAAATGGAGAAACCTTTACCCAAAGTCAGTTTTATACGTTCTATAAAATGTACGCACATGGATCTTTCACCGAAACAAATGAATAATTAAGTTACAAAATACCATTGTGACCTTTACCAATTACCGTGATAAATCAAACTAATTTAGTCTATATATTATATAGACTATATATAGACTATTACTAGTCTATATATTTTATATAGACTACATAGAGATTATTACACTAATCTATATATTACTAGAATAAACAGTAGTAATTTAGTGGTGAACACTTATATCGTTCAAGCAGTTCCTTGAACAGTACCATATATATTAGAAGGCGTAGATAAGCATATGGCAATAAATGCAGTAAAGATATAGATCTAGTACTCCGTTGTGTTGTCCAAAATTGGGACACTCTGTTATCACACTTCTATATGAAATCCTGGTGAAACATAACAACTTGAGCCCCGAGGTTTCGCCCTACCATTGGTAACCAGATCCCAATCATACGAATCTTCTTACAGAAATTTGCATGAGGTGGTCTCTAAAAACATGAAGACTTCAATAATTAAAATATCGTTCAAACAGCTGAGACGTGAACCCATGACTCTAATTAGCATTCTTGAAACCGATACTTTATGGAAAAATTTTGGACGTGGCGCATTCACAGTTGTCGAACCATAGGGTAGGTCACTTACTTTACTCACTATTTGTAGATATGATGTGTGTAGGTTATACGTCAACCTATACCTCGCACGCAGCGAGAAAAATAACTCGCGGGAATGGTTTTTCCTCGTATAGCTTCGCACCTGGACATGTCAAAGGTATTTTTTTGTTTGACACAGGAATGTAAGGCATGGTAACTAAAATTTGATGAGAAACAAACGATGATTTAAACGCGTACCATACACCGAGTAAAATCAATAAACTATACTTTATTATTCTTTATAACTCGTTTCAGCAATTCATTTTTGTGATTGAAGAGTGCGATAGATCTGTAGTATAACCATATCATACATATACAGATACACACATATAGATATAGATGTATGCGTGTATATGTGTGAGTGTATGTATGTAAGTGTATGTATGTATGTATGACCGCTAGAGCAGATGAAACGTCTCTAAAAAAAACTTACGATGAATTGCCTTAAGTGATGTCGGTAGGTTTATGGACCCCAGGTCCTATACTAGTTTAGAATGAAAGACTAAACCCGACTGTGATTATTGAAATGGCAAATCCAAGAGGTGCCTTCTGTTTCCATTAATCTCGTCAACGATACTTCTAGTGATCCGTTAACGACGCGCACAACTAAGGGGTTCTGGGAGAGTTACAGGATACATGAATGGAAGGAGAAAACCTAAAAGCTATATGTCTACCCGCCTGAGTGGGTTTTATACTTTGACGAATTAGTTCATGTTTAACATTACATTTATCAATATCAATTCGAACAAGTTTTTCGCAACTTACAGTCGTTTTCGTAACTTACAGTTTCTCACATGTATTAGAAAACTGGTTAGTTAATATGTTAGTTAACCTTACATTTATCTATGTCAGTTCATACAAATGTTTGATAACTTACAGTTTGTTTCGTATAACTTACAGTTTATTTTGTAACTTACAGTTTGTTTCGTAACTTACAATTTGTTTCGTAACTTATACGGTTCTTCACAACCAGAAGGAAACTGGTTAGTTATATGTTAGTTAACCTAACATTAATTAATGTCAGTTCGAACAAATGTTTCGTAACTTACAGTTTGTTACGTAACTTACAGTTTCTCATATAGCTAAAGGAGTCTTGTTAGTTCTATGATAGTTAACCTAACATTATCAATGTCAGTTCGAACAAATCTTTCGTTACTTACAGTTTGTTTCGTAACTTACAATTTGTTTCGTAACTTATACAGTTTTTCACAACTAGAAGGAAACTGGTTGGTTATATGTTAGTTAACCTTACATTAATCAATGTCAGTTCGAACAAACGTTTCGTAACTAACAGTTTGTTTCGTAACTTTGCAGTTTTTCACAAATAGAAGGAAACTGCCAGTGGTTAGTTATATGTCAGTTAACCTAACATTAATCAATGTCAGTTCGAACAAATGTTTCGTAACTTACAGTTTGTTTCGTAACTTACAGTTTTTTTCGTACCTGACAGTTTCTCATAGTTAAAAGGAGTCTAGTTAGTTATATGGTAGTTAACCAAAAATTATCAATGTCGCATCGAACAAATGTTTGATAACTTACAGTTTGTTTCGTAACTTACAGTTTGTTTCGTAACTTACAGTTTGTTTCGTAACTTACAGTTTTTCATATAGCTAAAAGAAGTCTGGTTAGTTATATGATAGTTAACCTAACATTATCACTGTCAGTTCGAACAAATGTTTGATAACTAACAGTTTGTTTGGTAAATTACAGTTTGTTTTTCATATAGCTAAAAGGAGTCTGGCTAGTTATATGTTAGACAATTATTGGTAGACACTGCAGTATTAATTGATTATAAATATTGTAAGGGGTTTTACCTATAACATTAATGTTGGTTGAAACTGTCGCCATGCTTTCTTGCCATGTACTCTTCCTACATCATGTCTTGTCGTTTGGTGCGCTGTTACCCACAAAAGTGTGGTTAAACTTAACAAGGAAAATCGGGTCGAAATTCTTGTGGAGCCCATGTAATATAGAATTTATTGCAACTATATGTATCATTCACTAACGTACAAACTGGCCCACATGTCTTTGTACTGAATGAGTGGCCCATGGATGAAGCACAAGTGCAGATAATGCAAAGGTTTAAGAATTTCTAATTGTGTGAAGTGATGGTTCTAGAAACAGAATAAAATTTGTGATGATTTTAAGTTCTTAACCTGTATAGTACATACTGGTAACTAACATTGATAAAGTAACTTTAATGTCACCACTCAAATTGACATGTGAGTTATATCATCCTGTGAATAAAAATATTATAACATGTCAAATTTGGACAATGGATCGGGCAATATAAGTTAAATTATTATGCCCCCCCAAAAAATCGTTCATCCATTTCGTCGGATTTCAATTTCACTATTGATCTATCTAGTTATTTCATTCGTAAGGAACATGTTACGCAGTCTGTCAAGTTTGTGGGAGGGGAAGGGGTGGGGATGGCTCAATCTTTGTCATATATTGATTGATGGAAAAATTATCAGGTTCTAAAATATGAATATTATTTTGTAAATATAGCAGGAGAGAAAACATTAATCGAAAAATGAAGGTAACTCATGAACAGTCAGAATGAGTGAACATTAGCGAAATATGAGATGAAATTAAAGATATTAAAAGCATTATTGAATTATTCAGCCTAATGTTTTTAGGGGGAATTATTAAGTTATTGTCTTAAAAAAGACTGGAGCACAAAGAAACGGAAGTTTGATATCAAGTAAATAAGTACGGCAAGCACTTAACTGTTATAAATTGAGACACTTGTCGCTCACATACATATTCCTAATCGAATTCAAGTCCAATCGCTGCTTACATATTCAGAGACAAACCATTTTCGTGATTACTTTAACGAAAACAGACGTAATGTAGCTGCCACGTGCAATTTGCGTAAAGCCTAGTAATGTCATACATAACACTTGATCACGCTAAGCGAAGCAAATATGTTAAGGCCTTTGAAAACAAAAATCATGTTACTTAACCACAATCGCATCCAGAGACCATGAAAATTCAGTGACAACATAAATGTCGAAGGTTTTTTAATATTACAAAGTTTATTAAGATGATTTTATTGGGTGTGGTTGTCTTAACTCTGTGTGATGAAGTAGCCTGGCACATGAATGAATATTTCATATGGGAATGAGGGGGAAAGGTGTCCCGGTCCCCTCTTCTGAAGTTTTCTTTAGCACTAACCATTACCTGCAAACATAGCCTAAGTATGGGGGGGGGGGGGG
>JAIPMN010005076.1:446-13495 GCA_020650975.1 Apostichopus californicus
TTTTTGCTAAATTTTTTTTTTTTTGGTGACGGCCAATAGGGGGGGCGCGCGCCTGTTGCGCCCCCCCCTGGATACGCCCCTGGCTAACGTGTCAGCCATGCAGTGATTGGCAGGGCTTAGTGAGAACTTTCTGCAGGACTTAGATACCACATTACGTCGATGTTTTAGTGTGTAAGTCAATGAGGAAATTACATGGTATATGCTATCATAACATTGTGTTAAATAGAGGGGGCTACTTTGATAAATAAAGGGCACTAAGAAACAAACAAAGATAAATAACTACTCAGAAGTAGCGTTCCGGCTTTTAAATTATTATATTACAGTCAAATTGAACTAATCAATAGTATTCAACAGCTCGGTGAACATTGAAGAAATCTCTCAGAGAACGAAGTAGTTATAATCTTTTGCAGTTTCAGTGCTCGCTGCGTTACGATTATACATAGGGCCTACTCATAGTAATCATAGATAACAAGCTTCTATTGCTGTATATGCCTGGACAATGGCGCAAACAAGAATTCGGTTGAACAGAGAGGCAACCAGCTTAAATGAACCCGGTTTTTCAACAACCTTCAATATTTATACCTACAATACATATTTCCCATAAGAGAGAAACCATTTCCATCTTCACATGGCCCTGTTTGATCATCTGTTTATTGTATCATGGCCGTTCTATGCAGGTGCAGGATTTGGTCTTGCCTCCCTACCTTCATACTTGGTTTTGGAGCAACACTTCCAGGAGGATTTTCCGACTGCTTTATCGCTGTCAGCCACATGTAACTACATCGGAATTGGAGTTCTCCCACTATTTTTACAATATCTTAAAAATAAGTACGGGACAGAGAGTGGACTTATTCTTCTTGGTGCTCTTTTGTGGCACCTGATTCCGTGTGGTTTAGGTCTGATTTCACCGAAGAGTGCGGACGGAGTACAAACGCCCGAGGAAAGCGACGAACCAATCATACTCTGTCAAGCGACAGACAATATTAACAGGCGGGAAAAATCCTTTTTTCAAAAGTATTTCTTCTATTTCTCCTCTATGTACCATCACAGGAACTTTACAATCCTCATAGGGGTTGATTTTGTGGCGGGACTTGTATTTACATCCTGGGCTTTGTTCCTTGTGTCGTTGGGGACAACAAAGGGGTTCACTGGGGACGAGGCAGTGTTCCTGTCCACTGCAGGAGGGGTAGGAGGAATTGTTGGAGTGGTAGCCTGTGCTCTTTTGTTTCATTACAAGAAAGTTAACGCCTACACTGGCTGTTTGATACCAGGTGCTATCGTCGCAATAACTTTGACCGCATGCGCAGTGGTGAATGAATTTTCTCTGTTGTCAATCCTAACCTTCATGACAGGTTTTGGAATGGGTATATTTGGGATCTCCCTGCTTGGATTAATACCGAAACTAGTTTGCAGACGACACTTCCGCCAGGCTGTTGTCATCAATTTTCTTGCCGATGGAATTTCATTCCAGCTGGGAGGATTTATCTCAGGTGAGATGCATTTATGTCGTACCTTTCATGAGAAAAGAATGTGATTTCCAGTGTTTGTGCGTGTGCATGGAAGGGCTTGAGAAGTACTGGCGAATGGCGTGTGCCCTATAGTAGGCGCGTATACCTTTCTAATTTTGATGGTGCCATGGAACTGGGTGTAACCCCGGTTACCATAATTTTCTGTGCAGTGGCGGAGCGTCCATACAGTCAGGGGGGGGGGCGAATGCCCCCCCCCCCCTGACGGACTCAAATGGACTGTTGGCGCCCTTTTCAGCTTTTTACCACTTTTTACTTATTCGCGATTATTGACTTTTTTATTGCGCTCTCATCTACCTATTAACATTTGTCACATTTTCTTGCTGTAATTTTCTGACAAAATGCTCTAACGGCTATTTATTCTTCGTTTATCTGCAAATTAGCAAGGCCCGGAAAGGGTCATTTCCGGCGATCTAGGGAGTATCTTTACTCAAAAAAAATCTGTACGCTCCGCGCCAACCCGTAGTGGCGCTCCGCTTAGATAGTGTCGAAAGCGCCCTTACAGACCATTCTCGCCCCCTCTGACCAATACCCCTAGCTCCGCCACTGTTTCTGTGCCCTTCTAGAAACTAAATTGATATAAATATAATAATTTGGGAAGGCAAATTAGTAATTACACCAATATTACCAATTTATATATACACACACACATAAATATATATACAAATGTTATACACATATATATTTATATATTATACATATAAATATATATATATTTTCCCCCCTCACAGGAATTATTCAAGACAGTCTGGGTTCCACTGAATACGTCTTTCTCTTTGATGGCCTGCTGTGCTTTTTGATATTTCCCTGGATCCTTATCTGGGCCTGCAATGATGAACCAGTTACCACAGAGTGTCTACCAGAGGATTAAAATGCATTGCAAAGTATATTACTCCCCCCCCCCCCACCCCAAAATAAACTAATATGGTGAAATTTATGTTATGGGTGTGATGTTCATCATGTTCAAACCAATGATTTACTGCTAATCAGGGCCATTGCTATGGGGAGGGAGCTGTGGTGATGTACATCTCCCCCGACCCTCCCCCAAGCCCAAAGACATTAAACCTTACTACAGACCTCTGCTGGCAAGTCAATTCACTGTTTGGAACAGAGGTCCATTGGTTGATATTCAATATTCATTACATGGACTGTGTATAGGGAACGAAACAATATCTAGCTTTGTGTAAGGCCTACTGTACCTTGTTTGGTACTAGTTTTTCCCCCTTCCCTTGTTAGAAAGAACACCATTTCTAGACATAGCTATCAGTACCACATGTGTCAGAAAAGACTGAAAAAGAAACAGTTTTGAATTCTGTGGATAATACTAAGCGTTTGTCCCCTCGGTAGCAATATCTAAACATATGTAAGCCTGATAACATTTTGCTGTAGATATAGATGGTTCAGCATGTAGTAATGGAACATTGTGGAAGATAGTTGAATCTCCTTGCATAAACACACTCATCCCCCCCCCCCCCCATTCCAGTGGTACAAATGCCTTATGGCCACACCTGAATTTAACCAGTAATAAAGTCTATCAAATGGGTACTTTTCTTTGGTCCATAGAAGGATGAAGGCAACTGTCTTATCCTGTAGATCCCACCCCCCCCCCACCACCACTGTCTTGGCTTTCAAGAAAAGAAGACATGACATCTCATTTGCATATGCTGTGTATTTAACATCAATTAATGAGCCAATTAATGGGTGTACGAAAGCATTCTGTATTAAATAGATTACAGTCATTATTTCTCCGCTCCGTATATTACATAGCTTATCACCAGATACCCTTCTTTAATTAAGGCTTAAAAATCAAGATAATTGACAACAATTTTACCAAGAGGTCAACGATTAATTAATGCAAAATATATTACAATTCATTATTATTTGAAATATATATATACATGGTCTAACGTTTTGAATTAAAAACATTCTTTAGTTTGAATCTGTGGAAATAAACTTACAAAAATCCATGCAAAGAGCTGTTCTTACTTGTTGAGCTGGGTGGGGGAAGGGGATGAACCAAAAATTATATGTCTCTACATAATTTGGAAGATGGTTGGGTGATGGGGGGGGGGGGGTGAAGGGTGGGGGCATGATGATCTACTGAAACATGCAGAAAATATGTAGTACAAATATTCAAAAATGAGATGAATACTGGTCAAAGTTGCACCTCATTGGCTCAAAAATGTCCGGGTAGAGTTAGCGATTAGTCTGCATTGGGAAACTAGGTATGATGGGAAAGTTAACAGAGAAACAAACCCAGCCACCACATTTGGTCTATGCGAAAAGAGATCAATGTTATGAACAACTTTCCCCAAATAACTAAGAAAAGTAATATTCCATTTGGGAGATATCACAGAGTTGTTTCTTCACACATATTAAAGGTTGAAGACTTGATTAAGTCTAAATATGACATCATCAAGCCACATGTGCTGAGAAAGATCTTATTCCATTTGGGAGGTGCCACAGATTTAATGTTTCTTTACATGCAAGGTAGAAGACTTGATTAAGTCTAAATATGACATCATCAAGCCACATGTGCTGAGAAATATCTTATTCCATTTTGGAGATGCCACAGATTTAATGTTTCTTTACATGCAAGGTTGAAGACTTGATTAAGTCTAAATATGACATCATCAAGCCACATGTGCTGAGAAATATCTTATTCCATTTGGGAGGTGCCACAGATTTAATGTTTCTTTACATGCAAGGTTGAAGACTTGATTAAGTCTAAATATGACATCATCAAGCCACATGTGCTGAGAAATATCTTATTCCATTGGGGAGGTGCCACAGATTTAATGTTTCTTTACATACAAGGTAGAAGACTTGATTAAGTCTAAATATGACATCATAAAGCCACATGTGCTGAGAAATATCTTATTCCATTTGGGAGGTGCCACAGATTTAATGGTTCTTCACATGCAAGGCTGAAGACTTGATTATGTCTAAATATGACATCATCCAGCCACATGTGCTTCAATTATTTTTTTTTTTCTTTGTTTATGAAAATATTTTATTTTTTCTGCAATGGAGATGGAGATGGATTTTGCAAATGCTGAGTCTTAAACTATTGAACCTCATAAATCACCTGATGATGGCATTGGTGTTAGGTTCAACACTGTTCATGTTCTACCGTAAAAAACATGAAAAGAAAACAGAGTAAGTGAAAGGTTTCAGATTCTAGTGGCACTATGACATCAAAGATTTACAAAATGACAGCTCCGAGACATGACTTTTAAACTAAGGTATCTCCTCCCAAACGGAACAAGATATTTGTTGACAGTTTGATAGATTTGTTCTTAACAAAGATCTCTTTCACATAATGCAAGGTTGATGCCTGGGTTTGTTTGTCCCCTTTCAAGTCTTGTGGTAACCATTCTGATATTCTTGCCCTGATCTCTGAGAATGACTTCAGGTAGATAAAAACAACATTTTTATGAAACTTGAACGAAGAGTCACTGTAAAATACACCCCCAAAAACATATGACTGAGTCTACAAACCTTTCGTGTAAGACCTGCAAAGCAGTCTTTGATTTACTCATGAAGTAATCGTTCGCTAAACTTCAGAAGAAATTTAATGAAAGGTGTTACAAAGTGCCAACCTAGGATTCAAATTCCCCAATCCCACCACTTCCCACTTTCTGAATAACATTGTTAATATTTATGATTATCGCCAAAAAAAAACTGTTTTTTTATTTTAACATGATTTCAAGATATTAAACAATCTTCCATTCCAATTCAAATTCATACGACAGAAGGAATTAGTGGAAACTTTTCCTCACCATTGCCCTACTTTCTCCCCCTCCCCCCAAACCCACCCTCTTCCAACAACAAAAACCTTCCAGAAATGAGAATGATAAGGATTATTGAGGAGTGTAAATTGTAGAAACAACTAGGAATTTTGTGATCATTTATGTTTGTTTTAAACTAACTTCCTACATCAGTGACTAATACTGTATTGGTACAACAAAAATGGCAAAGCTTATTACAGATACTTGCATAGCCATGTCTTTTCTGCTCAACTAAAGTTAAATGAAAAATGAATAAAAGAAAATAAATCACTAAGAAATGAAAATGACCATTTTATGCCTTATTGCATAAATCCCACCCAAAGTGCTAAAAGTATACTTATCATGTTTCATATTTGAAAAATTGTATAGCAATATTTTCCTTTTTGAGTGGTACGATATAACTTCGTAGGTTCATGTTATAAATGGCTGGATCCCACTGTCTGCTAAATGGTTAGCCAAAACTACCAGATAAAGAGCACCAAACCAGTCAAAACATTTAACTTTCAGTATTTTATTTTAATTATTATTTTCAACCCCCCCCCCCCACAAAAATAGGTTTTGTCGACCCACAAACATTCCCTGATCCACAAATCAGGTTAAAAACCGAATGCCAAACAAAATTATTCATCTTTCGATAATAATTCTGTATTTTCATCAACCAGTTTTATTTGATGGACATATTCAGCTCTGGACTAGCAAAATCTGTTTCAAAATTGTCAATTACCCACTAAAAGCCGCCTTATTTTGGCGTTGGTGGACCATTACATCAAACCAACCGAGTCTTGCTCATAACCAGACTTGTGTTACGAATACAACAGCACAAATACGAGGAGTACAAGTTAATTCCATTTGGTACGAGTGTGAGTACCATTTCTCAACTTGGTACTAAAGTTGTATTCAAGGTTCCATCAGGGTGAGTACAGGTACAGAATCATTACAGGTCTCCTCATGATATTATAGGTTTGAATTCATCAAACTTAGACACTCTCTATTAGATCCCCTGCCCCCACCCCCCCCCCCACCCCCTCCCGAATGAAGGTTACCAAGCTAGTAATGAATAAATCCCATTCCACTCTCAATGTTTAGTAGTCACCCAGACACTGTTGTACATAATAATATTAATAATCACATGTAAACATAAACATTAGAAAATTTCAACAAGTTTCCAAATTTTTATTTCTATATATTTGAAACGAAGCTTGATTAGTCAAGCTCAAAGAGCATGAATAAAAAAAATTTAAAAAAAGGTAAAATTCAACTCAGAAAGCTGCTTTATAGTACAGCGCTAAATTAGCTTCATATTTTTTCAATTACACATCTAGCCAATTAATAATAATAATCATAATAATAATTGTAATAATATTAAATTTTAACTTAAAGGTATAATGTAAATATCAATATCATTGCTGGTATATAATTTCCACTAGTGATTCACAACCAACAGAAACAGCAGTGCTTTATTAGAATTAGGAGGAAACAACTCCAACGTCAAACGATCAGAGAAGCATGAGTACCGACTAAAATGAGACAATATTTATCACCATTGCAAACTGAATGCAACTGTTAGGAAAAATTTCACAGAAAATTTCTGTAGTGTAAGAACAACTTTTCTAATTCATGGACATTGGAGAGACAAAAGCTTAGAAATGCTATTTTTTTTTACATATGATTAATTATTGGGTATAATATGAGACATCTGAAGCATGGTGCATAATAATAATAATAATAATACAAACAATCAAAAA
This sequence comes from Apostichopus californicus, assembly GCA_020650975.1. Classification (NCBI taxonomy): domain Eukaryota; kingdom Metazoa; phylum Echinodermata; class Holothuroidea; order Aspidochirotida; family Stichopodidae; genus Apostichopus; species Apostichopus californicus. Next base: position 7,509 of record JAIPMN010005076.1, read on the forward strand.
ATGGTTTAGAGTAGCTGAATCTGTTTCATGTCTGGAATTTCTGCAAAGAAGTTCAAATCACAATGCATAAGGTAAAATCTTTGAACTATGAAATTCAGAAGCCATATGTACGAAAGGATTTCTCAATTCTTTATCGCATTCTTACCCAGCTATTAAGGGGTTAATAGTAGAATTATAAATTTCTTTACCTTCCTAAACACGGGGACGGCACATGTCAATTCTTTGTAAGCATTTTACCGATCAGTGTACTAATATCACGAGATGTATCCCTAGAGCGAAACGTTGAGTCGGTGTCTTTTTCTAAACATCTGATTCACATCCACAAGTTTTCACCGCCTCTGGTTTTTCCCACCTATTGCTGCTCTCTATCTTCAAGGAATCACATCTCTTAGGATTTCCAAATTGCAGTCATGCCTTCTTAAATCAGGATCTCAACTTGATCAATTCCAGCCGGAGCGAACTCATATACAACTTTTCCTTGTTGGAGCATCCAATTCTCAACACAGGAAGTTCCATAGTTATCCACGAGGATTCACTGTCATTTGCTCTGATTGGCTGGGCCCTGTTTCTTTATTATATTTTTTGGTTGCACTGGAAGGCTGCAGAAGTCACAAGACACCTACTACTATTCCTGAGACGGTCTACAATCTCTACAGAGGGATTCGTTGACACCGTAGCTGATGCACGTATCCCCGATGCACTCGCAACACGCTGTGTGGAACCAACGGTACCTACTGGCTCCCACCGAGCTGCAGAATCTTCTACACTTTTCTAGGGCGGTGCATTGATCGTGGAAAATTAGTGAACATACTCCAGCAGGAGTGGACGAATTGACCTGTAAGGAACCCATTCCCGCTTGACCCTCTGAGAGAGAGAGAGAAAGAAAGGAAGATAAATAGACCATCATAATCAAATTACAAAACTATAAAAGAAAGACAAGGACCGACCCGGTAAGTCAAGACACGCTTCGTGATTCCTTGCCACAATATATGTAGAAAGCTGTACTCAACGGGTTTTGGTTCTTAATAGGGGTGGATCTGTATATTGTATAATGTTCATTCATACTTTACTTTACAAAGCTCAGTTTACAAAGTTTTCAAATGACCTTTGAACTACACAGCAAAAACAAACAGGATTATTGTACTCAGAACTGGTAGCAATTCACAGTTATGATCCTAAGGTCACTGGTTTGACATTTCTCCAGCTAGGATTTGAACGGGTGACCTCTTGATGACCCTGATTTCAGAGGCTTGGAAACCCATTCTAGTAAAATATTTTTACTCACTCTTTTGAAATGGATTTGAAAAGTAACACTCGGACATCCACTCTGTATCTCATGCAAGTGGAAACTTTTGACTGAAGCCAATTATACATTATATTGCGAGTTTAGTTTCTTATGCTGTTTTTACTGTCCAAGTCTACAATCCATTCCTACTTATCAGAACAGTGTAGACAGAAGTGTACACATAATATAAAAACATACCTACTGTACATATTGACAACCACATTGGCTTTAAAAACTAGACATTGATTCCAGTGCTTCTCTCTCACCAGCACTATGGAATTCAAACTTGATCAGCTGAATTATTAGAAACACTGTAACAGATAGAGGTGGAACGAATGTAAAATTTTGGCCTTGTCTCATTTTAAATAGAGTCGTTAAAAATTGTCAAGTCCATTTGATGACATATCACACATAGTGCCAGCTAATTAACTGTAATTGACGAGCACGCAAAAACTGATGGAATCGAAGAACGAACTCCGAAGCTAGAACGTACCGAGACTTGGAGGGCGGTACAGACTGATGTCTTCTTCCTCGTGGGATACTTTGTACACAGAGACTTCGAGATCAAAGTCTCCCATCAAAGCGCTCTCCACCAGACTCTCAAACAGGCTCGGGATGGCCGTCTGCTTCAGGTTGCCGATGGTACTGACACTAGAAAAGTCATGTGTTATGTTTGGCAGCTTACAGAGGCCTTATTGAACAAAGAAGAAAACAAAGTAGATGCTACAGTAATTATCAATGTTGCGGCCATTGAGAAGGAGATGAAAAATTCAGATTTTTAAACAAACTTTCAAGTGAAATTTAATATACTTGATTCAATATTTCAAATCCCAACAATGGAACAAGTTTTAAAGAAAGGAGATACGTATATAGTAAATGAGTTTCTTATTGCAATCTTTGTATAAAAAAAAACATTTCAATTTCTGTCATTTTAAAATCATGAATCGACTATGCAAGAGTGAATGCAACAGTGAATGCTTCAAGTTTGGACTTCTTGTAAAGAGAGGGTTAGTTCAGTGAAGGGAGAAAGAAAGCAAGTAAAACAGAAAGTAAGATTTATAACATAACAATTCAATTTGTTCATCTTCTAGCACCGATACTGAAACAAGTTCTATGAAACTGTTAATGGTTGCCCTGAGAATCTTCAATTCTCAGTCACTAATGACTTCAAATTGGAGAAGGTTCCAAGGCTGAACCAGTGGTAGTCTTAATTTGACCTAAAGACCTCTGAACTCACCAACACAAGGACAGCAAGCATCCCACTGATGTTTGAGGCAGCTTGAGCAATTGGCACAGCAGGAACAGTTCTCCAAAGTACACCCACATGCTCCAATCAGCTGGCACTTACTAACATTCGTTGCACATTGGGCTTCGTTGCACCCCTCGATGTTGACGGAATTCACGATGGCTGCATAGTACACCGTGGCGACCACAACCAAGATCGCTATCCGCTCCTTCATAGCTGTCTTTCAGAGAGGCCTGAATTATGAAAAAGGGGGTAAAAAGTAAGTGAAATTGATATGAATTAATAATGCCTAAATTATTGGCACATATAAGGTTCATCATAAAAAACAAAACGAAGTGTGGTAGTATGGTTTCATACTGTAGATGGATGGAAGCTCAGGTAAATATCTTTAGTAGAGGAGTAGAAGATATGACATTATTATTCACAGCTGCCAAATAGAACACACTGTACAGTAGAGGAGAGTGGGAAAAATGGAAGGAGCCAGGGAAGTAATACATAGGCAACTTTTAATTATTGGGGGTTCGTCTCCTGAGCAACCAGGTTTTTGGTTGTCCGAGGAAATGGAGCCAAAGATTAAAGAATGACCAACACATAACACTGAAGGAGAGATGATGTTTAGGTTTGTTCGAATAGTACACAAGCTTTGGGCTCCAATGTGACGGAGTGCGTTTAATACTATGTTATCTATTTTGGGGGTTGTTTAGTTACAATGCAACATGACCTTGATGTAAAAGGACTAGTTGTCCCTCGGAAGACCACCAAAGCTGATGTTGGTTATCCCAATAGAAATTTGGTCATATCTCATGACTGGGCTACCATAAAAAATTTGCCCTGTTGTATAAACTTAGCACTTCTACAGAATGATAGCATCTCGGGAATCCTACAAATCAATCTCTTCTCTGAAGTAGCAAGTTGATAGTGTACAACTTTGTATGTTTAAATTTCTTTATGTAAAGGCTCTTATTTTTCCATAAATTTTAAACTTTTTCTTCCAATAACTGTATCCAAGGTATTTTCAAATTTTTGCTTCGAGAGCCATACACAAAACAGACAGAGGCACCGGTGGGCCAGACCCAGCTGCCATAGCCCCTGAAATTGAGCTCTTGAGGGCAAAGACAAAAAAAAAAAAAAAAAATTCTTACTGTAGCAAAAATGCAACAATTTGATATTACGAGGATCGTAAACAACATGAATGTTAAACCTACCTGAGCGCTGTAGATCATGTCATTATCTAACTCATGTCACATTAACATTATGACTTTGTTGCCCTGTCCACCCTCCCCCCTCCCCCTACTGACCATAGGAATACAACCACAGCAGTCATACAACCCCAAGGACATAGATCTTGCTCAATGACATACAACTGAATGTTTTCCTGACTTTACAAAGTGAACTATGTTGAAGACATTCAACTTGGTTTTTGGACTGATATCACCAAAGCAAGCATCCATGATGGTGTAGTAGCTCAACTGGGCTATTTATTACGATGTCATTAAAGTCAGGGGAATACGTTTTAGTGATCTGAAAAACTGTGCAGAAAAGAATACTAATAATATCTGAACTAAGACCTTCCATGTATCTCATGCCATTGATAAAAGCCTGCAAGAAGGATTTAATTGCAAGGATATCCATTGAAAAGTGCACTTTTATGAACAAAAGGACACACTCCCCTACACATATCCTTCATATACAACAAGGTTGGGACTAGGGGGTTGTAGACTTCTTACGGGTGGGTATTGTGTATAAATGTTTCCCTTTGATGGTAAACATAAATATTCAATTAAGACTAGATGACAATGCACCTTACTATCACAGTAAAGGCTTTAGTTGTATGGATGTATCCTATAGAAAAGTGCATTTCCATGAACAAAAAAATTACACACTACCCTACGCATATATCCTTCACATAAAAGAACACTTTCTATGGATCTTTCCTAGCGAGGGTGTGGGAAATTGGGTGGCCCAATGGGACTGAAAATACAAGGTTCAATTCTCCCTCACCCCTTCCTTTTTCCAATCCCCTCCTCTACCCCCCTATTCTGTCCCTTCAATGCAAATAACCTCCCCTCCTTTGAACTCTTAACAGTGCAATACAGTACTGTATGTATTTAACACATGAACTGACTACATAGGTTACTTCCATGGCAAGAACAGTACATCCATGTTACTTCGAATACAAACACACACACTCACACACACTACTTGGAACCATGGCAGTGAAGAACTGGGACCTGACCAAGTCAACTTTTACTCAAGTGCAGAGTAACACGGGTACACTTGTGTTTACAATTACTGTTTTACAGGCACATGTACAAGTTAATTGATGGATACCATATTCCATATTTCCCCAGGGGTGTAGTGTTATTGGAAACCAAACATATTACAGCTCAAGCCATACCTGCAATAACTTTAAATTAACTTGAGGCGTTGTTGCACCTGTTTGGTCTGATTCTCTATATCCTCCTGATAGGCCCTGTCTAGAGAATTATGAATCACTGCCAATTTCAGTTACTGCAAGAATGCAAAGCCAATATTTAGATAACCATCAGAAAAGAAAAGGGAATAGTGGTGGTGAGACTTGACAAGATTAATATCAAGTCTGTGGACAGCTGTCCTCCAGAGTATTATCATATTTGACCCAGATCCACAGAGGAATAAATAAATTGAATACTTCAAAAACAAAAAAAACAAAAAAATTGGGGGTTTACTTTTCCTTTTCATTAATGAATGAAATGAAACTGAATTGTGGAGCTTACTCGAAATACTCTGAAGTGGAATTGAATGTTTTTCAAAATTGATCAAAATCACACCGACTACCCCGAGACTACCCCGTAAGATTATGAAGATGTTATGTAAAATGTGTATCACCTTGGAAAGGGACTAGATACTACATACTGATCTTAGCCAGAAGGCAGGGAAGCGTTGTTAGTATATAAGATGTTATTTACATCTCAATTCCTCTATATTAAAGAGTTACACACATGCTTGATAACCACATGCACCTAGGCTACAGTCTCTGTCTTGTGCTATTTATTACAGAGTCTGTCGAAATGGTAGGAATGTATTGTCTCCTACTACAAACCTTCCCTGCTTTACAAAGAAACCAATCTCCCAAGATACTTTGTGTGGTCAGAGGCTATGAGTAATCTTGTGCTCTCTTATGAAGAATTCTTCACAGCTTTAAACCAACACATAAAGGAAGACTATACATCACACACCAACAATGGTATGGTAACAGTTTCTGAACAGGCTTTTATGCATAGTTTAACAACAGGTGGCTAAGTACAGTAAAAGACAACGATTGTACAAAATGTATTACACGTTCACCAATTCCCTCTCTCTACTCATCACCCTCTCTCTACTCATCCCCTCCCCCTCTCTACTCATCCCCTCCCCCTCTCTACTCATCCCCTCCCCCTCTCTACTCATCCCCCTCCCCCTCTCTACTCATCCCCT